>JARQOD010013020.1:0-17396 GCA_033576555.1 Oophaga sylvatica
ATCTCCTTCATTTACCCAATATAATTTGACCCGTCATGAAATGATGGCACTCAAAGATCTGGAAAAAGATCAAGACATCACCATTAAAAGTTCTGATAAAGGTGGTAATTTAGTGGTACTTAATTCTTCAGAATATAAGAGAATGTGCCTTAACATTTTGAACAACAGAGAGTGTTACTGTGTTCTTTCTTCTGACCCTACTATGGTATTCACTAATGAGTTAAGACAAATTATATTGAATGGCCTCTCAATAGGGGTTATAGACAAAAATGAGAGTGAATTTATTATACCTAAGTTTCCTACATTGGCTACATTTTACTGTCTCCCCAAGGTACACAAAGGGGTCGATCCCCTCAAGGGGAGACCAATTGTGTCAGGTGTGAGCAGTCTTACGAAAAATCTGGGCATCTATCTTGATAAAATTTTAAATCCATTTGTTCTTGCCCTTTGCTCATACACGAGGGACACGACAGATTTATTGAGTAAAATCGATGGAGTGGTTATGGAACCCGACACTATTCTTGCAAGTATCGATGTGGAGGCACTTTATTCATCTATTCCCCATGTTAAAGGGATTGAGGCAACTGAATACTTTTTAAAGAGTAGAGGTTCACAGTTTAAGGCACATAACATCTTTGTCTGCGATTGTTTACGTTACCTATTGACACATAATTTTTTTGTGTTTGATCGCAAATTTTACCACCAGCTCAGGGGTACCGCGATGGGGAGCCCTTGTGCCCCCTCGTATGCTAATTTACTCCTGGGCTGGTGGGAGGAGACAGTGATTTTCGGTGAAAATGGTGTCGTCGGAGCTGAAAAGGCTCTTCTATGGTTGAGATTTATTGACGACGTTTTTATCATTTGGAAAGGTACAGGAGAATCTTTTGCTGAATTTGTCAGGAGTCTAAATGTGAATGACATTGGTTTGAGTTTCACATATGAATGGAATCCATCAAAACTGCCATTCCTCGATGTGGTTATTGAGAAGAACCATGATGGAACCTTGAGTACCAGCATTCATAGAAAACCTACGGCCACTAATTCTCTTCTGAGATGGGAGAGCAGTCATCCTTTGGCCCAGAAGAAAGGTATACCTAAGGGCCAATATACGAGGATACGTAGAAATTGCTCAGATGATAATAATTTTAGACATCAAGCAAATGATCTACGAAATAGATTTTTGGATAGAGGTTATCCTGATCATGTGTTGAAAGGAGCCTATAATGACATCAAAATCAAAAACAGGATGGAATTACTGACTCAATCCCCTAAACAAGAAGATGAATTTCTGGGTCTTAGATTTATTACCACATTTAATAACGGGGCCGATGATCTAAGGCGGATCTTGAAAAACCATTGGCCTATTCTGAAAATGGATCAGGACATTGGTGATCTCTTGCCTAGTCATCCCCAAATTACCTTTCGTAAAGGAAGGTCCTTAAAGGACAGACTGGTTAAGAGCCACTTTGTAAATGCTGAAAAAACAACATGGCTTAAATCCAACGTTGTGGGGTGTTTCAAATGTAGTGGTTGTATTGCCTGTAAAAACATGGAAGTTGGCAAACAATTTTTTGCATCTGACAACTCAAGAAAATTTGAGATCACCTCTTTTATCAACTGTAGGAGTGAAGGTGTCATTTATAGGGCTATTTGTATATGTGGTATGATCTATGTTGGAAAGACCATTAGAGAGTTTAGGAGGAGAATTGGTGAGCACATGAGAGATATAGCGAGGAAGATGGATACACCTGTGGCCAGGCATATCAACCTCAAGCATGGGGGAGACCCTAATGCAATAAAATTCATGGGCATTGACAAAGTACCCAGACCGATTCGTGGTGGTGACTGGGACAATTTAATATTACAACGAGAGACAAAGTGGATTTTTCGACTAAAAACTGTCTCTCCATATGGTTTAAATGAACAACTTTCTTACTCCTGCTTTCTCTAGTATAGGGTTGTGCAGGGTGATTTAGTTAGGGTCAGCCGCCGTGGACTGGGGGGGCCACTTGCGCAGGAATTTAGGGCTCCAACCTCCGCTGCTAGGTAGGGTCGGGTGGAAATAGGTACCTGATAGGGATCTGTCAGGCTTTTCTTTTTCCTTTTTTTCCCTTCCAAAATTGAAATGTTATTTTATTATGACCTATGGATGCTGGTCTCCATATTTGATTATGTATTTTATATCCTTTACAATTTCTTCAAATACATCAATGAAATCATTTAAGTATCGTTCCATAGTGTGGTAAGCCAGCCGAAGCTCCAATTATTATTTTTTCTATATAGAAGGATATTCCTTCTTCTCCATATCTATATTCTGGATTGGAGTACCATGGGACACCTTATGTGGATGCTCCTTTAATATATATTTTTTTGATTTACCTCTTAGTGCGAGAGGACTAATCTCCAATTTTCTTTGTTTGGGGATTTGTATACTATGTCTGTGTTAATAACGGTATTGAATGAGTTAAAATGAGTTAAAATGATCTTGCGCGTCCTTTTTTATGTTTCTATATGGTTAATGTCAGATTTTGGTGAACTATCGAATGTCACTTAAGATGGCATGATTTTGGTCGCAATAAGTGATGCTGGTTAAAATAATATTTAATGACGCCATTAGGGACGCAATATATTTGTATTTTGATGCTTCTGTTGTGCAGTGACATAACTTTTATAATAGCGTTATATCTTCGTCGCAATTTGCGATTTAATTTAACGTCCCAATATAGGACACAACACAATTGTGCGTTCTGTGTTGCTTCTTGAAATGTGCGATCTGAATTTTTACACCATAGCCACTTAATTTGTATCACGCATGCGTGCGGTGGTTTCTACATCACAGAGTGGGACGCCAATGACGTAGTCTCAGTAGACCGGATGTCCAATGAATGCGATTACCGGAAGTCACTAACTGCGCATGCGCCACTAATATACGGCGCGCGATCACTATTTGGCAAACGGTGAGATCGCTATATGCATTTCGTAATATGTGGCGTGCGTTTCAACAAGATTATGAGCTCATTAAACAGGCATGTATTTTTAAACCATGCACATCACGTTTTATTGGTGATTCATTATTTTGTTTTGCACTGATTGGTTTGAATGGTGGTGGGAGTGTCTTATTAATTGATATAAGGAGGAGTTATATGTTTTTTCTCCTCATGAGAGCAATGCATTTGATATAGATGTCTCTAGTCGCCATATCCCCTGATGAATCCTGAAAGGAGGAAACGCGTTGGGAAAGGGCCTTATCTACTCTGGAAATGACCAGATGCATACTTTATTAGGAGATGAATTTTGGAGCGCATATCTCCATTCAAATGGGTGAGATCATTCCTTTTATATATACTGTCTCACACACGTTTGATTGAGTTTCAGACAAATGACTTACAAATAAGCGATGATTACACTTGCATTTAGTTAGTCAATTTTTTGCTCTTGCAGTGCAGAGCAAACTATAAGTTGTCTGGTTTTTATGTATATCTCCTATATTTTGTAGTCCCCATTGGACTTTACTCTCTGATTATATCATGTATCCTCACTGTTTGTTTGGAGGATGGTAATTGTCTGTGTGTCCCCTTTTTAACATTAGGTTTATTAAATGTTAAGTTTTACATCCCCATTTTTTTGCTGCTGTACATTGAAACACATTTTGGGGTATATCTCTATTATATTGCTTTATTGAGCATAATATATGGAGCATCTTATGGGGCATAATCTATGGAGCATTTTATGGGGCATAATCCATGGAGCATTTTATGGGGCATAATCTATGGAGCATCTTATGGGGCATAATCTATGGAGCATTTTATACGGCCTATTTTATGGAGCATCTTATGGGGAAGCATATGGGGCATAATCTATGGAGCATCTTATGGGAAATAATCTATGGAGCATCTTATGGGGCATAATCTATGGAGCATTTTATGGGGCCTATTTTATGGAGCATCTTATGGGGAAGCATATGGGGCATAATCTATGGAGCATCTTATGGGAAATAATCTATGGAGCATCTTATGGGGCAAAATCTTTGGAGCATTTTATGGGGCATAATCTATGGAGCATTTTATGGGGCCATAACCTTTATGGAGAAGCATATGGGGCATATTATTCTATGGAGCTCCTTTTGGGGCCATTATTAACCTTTGTGCAGCATTATATGGGGCGTATTTTGTATGGAGCATCTTATGGGGCCATCATGAACTGTATGGAGCATTATATGGGGCTCTTGATTCAATATGGATATTCAAAAATATTTAACCTACTGATGTCTCAATTAATTTTGCTTTTATTGGTATCTATTTTTATTTTTTAAATTTACCAGCAGGTGCTGCATTTTCCACCCTAGGCTTATAAGCGAGTCAATAAGTTTTTGTCGTTTTTTTGGGTCAAATTTAGGGAGGTCGGCTTATACTCTGGTCGGCTTATACACGAGTATATACGGTAAATAGTCGTTTGATATGTACCCCCTCCAGGGGAAAATGTTTGTCAGCCCATACACTTAGTGTATGGGCATTCCAAGTATAGGAGACCTGCTCCTTTAAACTGGGAAGACCTTTTTACTGAGGCAATCTTCCATGTCTCTTCCTACACCACCGCTTGATCATCAGGGTGACCGTGCTCCGTGATGTAACAGCCATTATACTATTTTACAAGGGTGTTTATGATATCCGTAACAAAAAATATTTACACAATCGGATGATGTGTACCTCCGCAGGGGAAAATGTTTGTCAGCCCATACAATTAGTGTATGGGCATGACAAATATAGGAGACCCACTCTTTTAAACTGGGAAGACCTTTTTCGTAG
Source organism: Oophaga sylvatica (assembly GCA_033576555.1). NCBI lineage: Eukaryota > Metazoa > Chordata > Amphibia > Anura > Dendrobatidae > Oophaga > Oophaga sylvatica. The sequence goes on from JARQOD010013020.1 coordinate 4,806, forward strand.
GCCATCCTCCACGTCTCTTTAGACACCACCAGTAGAACATGAGGGTGAACGTGTTCCGTGATGCAACAGCCACATAATTTTTTTGAAGGGTTTTTATGATGCCCATAACAAAAATATTGAGACAGTATGTTGATGTGTACCCCACAGGAGAATTGTTTGTCAGCCCATACACTTAGTGTATGGGCATTACAAGTATAGGAGACCAGCCCCTTTGTAATGGAAACAGATTTTTAGGAGGACTTCCTCCACATCTCTTCCAAGTGGTATTTTGTTGCGTCTAAATTTGGGGCAGCCCTTGTATTCACTGCATAGGCAAACAGTATGGGAGACCCACTTCCTAATAATGTGAACTTTGTTGGTTGTTCATCTTCAACAATGCAATTCTTCACTGCCAGTTCTTCAGCCTCAAAACTGCAATGCTACAATGCAGGGTCTTCAGCCTCACTACAGAAATTCACCAATGCAGATTCTTAAGCCTCAACAGTGCAATTCTCCACTTATTGCTCTTCAGGCTCAACACTGAAATGCTCCACTGGTGGGCATTCTTCCTCAGCACTGCAATGCTACAATGCATGTTATTCGGGCTCAAGATTGCAATGCTCCACTGATGTGTTTTCATCCACAACACTGCAATGTTACAATGCAGGTTGTTGTGAATGTGTTAGAAATGAATTATGAGCAGAAGCTCCCTCTGGTGGTTACAAACAGTACTGAACCATTCAATGAGGATTGGCAATCAGGAGTTACAGACTGGTCTTATATAAGGGAGGTTCCCTCCCATCATGGTTGCCAGTGATCAATTGTTCTTGTCTCAACTGTGGTTCCTGGTTCACTTGGAAGCTTGCTGAGTCTTGCCTGCATCTTCTGCTTTCAGATAAGATACTTTCTGCTTTTATTTTTGTGCTTGCTTTTTGCATTGTTCCCTGCACTTCTGTGGAGGTCAGCCAGGTCCCCTCCGGGGCTTGTGCTCCTCTCAGTTTATCTGAGCCACTGTTATTCGTTCATTTTCCTTTTCCAGTTTTTTCTGTGGCTGCGGCTTAGTTTTGTGACACCGGAGAACTAATTTATGTGGTAGAGGTCGTGTGATCTCAGGTGTTTTTGCAATTAGTAGAGTTGGTATTTTTTAGGGTTTTTTGGATTGCAGTAAGTGTCCTTCCTATCCTTTTCTGTCCAGGTAGATTGGGCCCCAACGTTTGCTCATACTATTTTCTGTCTGTGTCTGTATTTCCTCTTGTCTAACCGCCATTACATGTTTGGGGGCTTCCTATGTTCTTTGGGGATCTGCTCTGGGGCAGATAGCTTTCCTCTTTCTATCTTTAGGTGTAGTTAACCTCTCAGGCTGTGACGAGGCGTCTAGGACCAACGTAGGTACGCTCCATGGCTGCCTTTAGTTGTGGTGGTTAGTCAGGGTACTGCAATCCAGTTGATTCCAACCTCTCTGGTGTATTGCCATTTTTGCGTGCTCTCCTCAGCTACCAAATCATAACAGCAGGTACTTCGGGCTCAAGATTGCAATGATCCACTGATGTGAGTTCATCCTCAACACTGCAATTCTCCACTGCCAGGTCTTCATTCTCATCACTGCAATTTTTCACTGCAGGTTCTTCTGGCTCAACACTGAAATGTTCCACTGCTGGGTGTTCTTCCACAAAACTGCAATGCTACAGTAAAGGATCTTCAGCCTCAACACTTCAATGCCCCACTCCTGGGTCTTTAGCCTCAACCCTGCAATTGTCCACTGCTGGGTCTTCAGCCTCACCACTGCAATGACCCACTGCTAGGTCTTTAGTCTCACCACTGCAATTGTCCACTGCCAAGTCTTCAGTCTCAACACTGAAATTGTCCACTGCCGGGTCTTTAGCCTCAACACTGCAATTGTCCACTGCTGGGTCTTCAGCTTCAACACTGCAATTGTCTACTGCAGGTTCTTCAGCCTCAACACTTAAATCATTTACTGTAGGTTTTCCAGACTCAACACTGACATTTTCCATTGCCGGGTCTTCATCATCAACACTAACATTCTCCAATGCATGTTCTTCAGGCTCAACAATTCACTGCATAGCCAAACAATATGGGAGTACCAAATTAATAGGACCAATGCTTTCATGTGGCAATTCCGTACATGGGTTCAAAGGCTTATTGGGGTACGTGTTACTATGGTGCAGGGCAGGCCTTGCATTCAATGCATACGCTAACACTATGGGAGATGCATTTTCTAATAATTGGAACACTTTCTCATGAGGCCCTCCTGTACGTCTTGTCAAAGGGGTATGGGGATGCATCCTAATTTTTGGCAGCCCAGCCACTCACTGCATAGGCAATAACAGTATAGGAAACCCACTGTTTAATTATGGGAACAACAAAGCATAGCCAGCTAATGGCCCTTTAAGAAGATTAATGCCGCCTGATGCCCCTATTAAAATAGGCTTTGTGACTTTCAAAGTCTTTCCTTCATAAATGGAACAGGATGTGTCTGATATGTCTGATGATGTGTCACACACCACATGGCCAGCTAAGGCTATTAAATATAAAAATGACATTTCCCAGTGAATGCATTTGTATTGGTTGAAAGCAATGGTAAAGTTGAAAATCGCATCAAAAGCGCTACGTGTGAACATAGCCCAAGAGGTGGAGGAACATTTTTGTTTTGGTTAATTAATTTGCCTTATATAAAAGTCATTACCCTGGAAAGGATGTTCCTTAACTGGTTTTGTTTTTGTATGTTTTTTGGTGAACCTGTAAAAGACAACATTGTTCACAGCTGTGACCTAGGAGTAAGAATTGATTCCAGGGGCATTCCCCATGATGTTCACATGTCATTTGAAAAAATACTGCGCGGAGGGCACCACTGAGTTGTCACAAACCACAGATATGTTAATAAACAATAGATGAGAAAAAGAAAGAAAGCAACATATCTATAAAATGAGAACACCACAGATTGTGAAAAAAACTGATAACAAATTTTATTTCTCAAAACTGGCACATACATGGAACAACACAATACCCATTAAAAACAATTAAAAACATACAAAGAGTACACAAGTCATGTCATGAAATAATGATACAATGACTCTCCGACATCAAAAAAGTCCCACACAGCAAAAATATGTAAAGTATATATATATATAGACAAGGCAAGCTCCACAAAATGGAATATAATTAGCATAAAATGAAATGCATATTGAGTGCAAGGAGGCCTGTACAAAATTACTATAAAACTATTCACAGCACCATACAAACAAAGTATATATATACATACGTGTAGAGGCAAAGAGGTAAACCTGAAGGCCGCAAAACACCATGCGGACAAAAAAGTTGTCATAAACATGTATATCAAGATAAAGAAGAAATATTTTTTTAAACCTGATGACTGTAAAAGGAGGCTCAATGGAATCTAAGTCCGCCACACAGCGTGCAAGAGGATAACACAAGCCAAACTATCGAGATGTGTTGAGGCCAGGAGGATCAGAATATGACTAACCCTGAGCTTGTACGCCCATGAAGAGGTTAAAGTGTCGAATATAGCTGTGGGAAACAAAGAGTTCGGGAGCAAAGCCCCACGCGTATCGCCACCAAATATGTGGCTTCTTCAGGGGAGGATAGAGAGCTGAGCAACTGTATGTGCCGGATGTATATATATATATAGCATACACATGTTAAGAATAATAAATTAATTTGGAACCATTACTAACCCAAGAAGCCGGGAGACGACACATGGCGGCAGCCATCTTGTCAGCATTGTTAGGGACAAATAAAGTTGGCCATAGAATCAGAGAGCGCATGCGCGGGGTGAGCGAGCACAAGGCACATGCGCATGATGATGGTCATCTTCTCCACATTGTTAGGGAAAGATGAAGTTAATCACGGAGTCGATGTGCGCGTGCGCTTGGTAAAAGAGTTCAAGGTACACTTGCAAGCAGCGCAGCACTACAATATGATCGTAATAACATTGTGCACAGAACAAATGTATGAGATGACTAAATAAAAAGGCACATACATATACGGAATGGCAGTGAAAGAAGTAGGTCACAGAATTGTACATAGTACTTGATGAAATCAGTGACACATATGCAAAAGGCACAATAAAACCGAACAAGAATTACAAATATTTAGTAGACGTAATGATATGTAATAAAGTATAACAAGGATACTTAAAAGGGCCAAATAGACCATGCAGTCAAAATCATGATGTTTGCAGCCTAGATGGTCTAATCTGTGGTGATAAAGGGCATATGTGCATCAGTGAATCCTGAACTACATGCACAAGAAATATATATTGGGTCATATACAGGTCAGATTATAATGTTTTAGATCAAGTATTGATAATTTAATGCCCATAAAGTTGGTTAAAGACTTGTGGCAACAAAAATGTCTGCTGAATGTAAAAACTAATGAAACTAAACATATCAAATGGTTTTAAACAGCAAATGCGCCTGAGGTCCTAAAGGCACATATAGAGAGTAGAATAATTACATTACGGAAAAAATATGTCAACACACAAATAATGGAGCAAATTATTCACCAAAGTTGACATATTAAGTGAGATAATTGAATGGGGATATAGCATTCAACCAAAAAGGCACACCACAATATAGGAAAAAAAAAATTATATACAGTTCAATGAGCCAAGCACATTTCTCATTGTGCCTAATGTTCCTGAAGTCCTAAAGGCACATATAGAGAGCAGAATAACTGAATTACAGCAAAGATATGTCAACACACACATAATGGAGCAAGTTGTTCACCAAAGTTGACATATAAAGTGAGATTATCAAATGGGGATATAGCATTCAACCAGAAAGGCGTACCCCAATATAGGAAAAAAAAATTAAATTATATACAATTCAATGAGCCAAGCACATTTCTCATTGTGCCTAATGTTCTTATTTTATTCATGTCCTTGACCCCAGAAACAAAATAAAAAATAAGCCCATGGTGCTGTGAATAGTCAAAAATATGGTGCTGAGAATAGCCGAAATGCTCCCAAGATGTTAAAGGAAAAGGGGGAACAATTATAATTAGATAGTTAAACAAAATGAGGAGAATGAGATCCCGCAGGCAATATTCAATCCTGGGAATGAAGAGATCACGACAAAAGTCCAAAATATATAGGTAGACTGTCCGTGCTCCAAAGGAGTCCAGATGGACACCAAGAAGAGAGAGGAAAGAAAAAATACCTTAAACTAGCCATAGAACCCAGAAAACATGAGTTCCTCATTCAATCCCTGCGGAGTCAAGCTCCTTGGGTTAAAAATACAACGAGATTCCCTACGGAGGAGTTCCTTTGTGATGTTTCCACCACGGATGCTGCCCTGCACTTGGTCCACTACCAACACCCGTATGCCATGGTATCTACCTGCATGATGGTCAAGAAAGTGACTAGCCACCGATGTGATGGGCTTACCCTTTTCCCAATCCATCTTGTACTTATTGATATTTGAAATGTGCTGTTGTACTCTACATCTAAGTTCATAGCTAGTCTGGCCCACATAGATCTTCGGGCACTGGCAGATCAATAGATAGATCACGTTTTTGGATTTGCAATTGGAGTAATGTTTTAGTTTGATCAGACCTGGAAAATCAGGAAGAGTGACAGTGTCAGAAGCGATCATAAAAGGATACACAGTACACCCTCCACAGGGAAATGACCCTTGCAGGTGATGACCAGTGCCAATCCTGGACATTGGTCTTCTAAAGTGGATAGTGGTGAGATTATCCTTCAGATTTTCAGCTTTCCTTGCAACCATTTTGAGCCTTTCAGACAGAAAAGGTTTCAATTTGGGCTCGTTTAGTAAAATCCCCCAATGTTTATCCAATAAATTGTGTATCTTCCGCCACTGATTGTTATAAGGCATAACCAGGTTGATGGTACGTGACGTATCATGAGTCTTTGGTTGCAAGAGCATTGACCTATCACTTCTCCATGATTTTTGTAAAGCTCCTGGGATGACCCTATGTGGATAGCCCCTTTCGACAAGACAATGAGTTAAGTCTCTGGCCCCCCCTCATGAAAATCTAGATCAGAGCTGCAATTACGTCTTACCCGCAGGAACTGGCCCTTGGGAATATTGTTCCGTAAATGTTGAGGATGAAAACTTGAGAAATGGAGCAAACTATTCGTTGCAGTAGCTTTGCGAAAAAGCTTGGTTTGAATTCCAGTTCCAGTCTTCATGATCTTCAAATCCAAAAAGTCCACAACTTGATCTGAAAAGGAGGCTGTTAGAGAGATGTTTAATGAATGGTTATTTAGCTGGTCCACAAATAACTGGCAGTTATCTTTTGAGCCAATATATCGATATATCGAAACCAACAATATACGTTGGTACAAAAAGCCGCCAGGGGGCGCACCTCTGTCTCCTCCCACCAACCCAAAAAAAGGTTGGCATAGGAGGATGCACAGAGCGCCCCTATGGCAGTGCCAGACACCTGCTTGTAAAACACTCGGTCAAAGATAAAATAGCTGTTAGAAAGGACGAAGTGCAGCAAATCCAGCAGGAAAGAATGGTGTCTACAGTCACTTGTAGTTTGTTGGTTCAGAAAATAAGACACTGCTTCAATTCCAAGGGTATGCCCGATACAGGTATACAGAGACTCAACGTCCATCATTACAAGGATGGTGTCCTGTGGCACTGATAAATCTTGGAGCTGTCGAATCAAATGAGAAGTATCCTGGACGAATGAATCTAAAGAAATAACAAAGGGTTGCAAAAAATGATTCAAATAGATACAAGGACGCTCAAATAGACTGCCAATGCCGGCCACAATGGGTCTACCTGGTTGCTCAGAAATAGATTTATGAACTTTCGGAAGTAGGTATAAAGTTGGAACAATCGGGGACTGTGTCATCAGAGAGGTGTACTAACGTGCTCTCTGATTCTTTGACCAACTTTATTTGTCCCTAACAATGCCGACAAGATGGCCGCCACCATGTGTCGTCTCCCGGCTTCTTGGTTTAGTAATGGCTCCAGATTAATTAATTATTCTTAACATGTGTATGCTATATATATACATCCAGCACATACAGTTGCTCAGCTCTCTATCCTCCCCTGAAGAAGCCACATAGTTGGTGGCGATATGCATGGGGCTTTGCTCCCCCCACTCTTTTTTCCCACTGCTATATTCGGCACTTTAACCTCTTCATGGGCGTACAAGCTCAGGGTTTCTCATATTCTAATCCTCCTGGACTCAACACATCTCGATAGTTTGGCTTGTGTTATCCTCCTGCACGCTGTGTGGTGGACTTAGATTCCATTGAGCCTCCTTTTACAGTCATCAGGTTTAAAAAATAATTCTCCTTTATCTTGATATACATGTTTATGACAATTTTTTTTCCGCATGGTGTTTTGTGGCCCTCAGGTTTACCTCTTTGCCTCTACACGTATGTATATATATACTTTGTTTGCATGGTGCTGTGAATAGTTTTATAGTAATTTTGTACAGGCCTCCTTGCACTCAATATGCATTTCATTGTATGCTAATTATATTCCATTTTGTGGAGCTTGCCTTGTCTATATATATACTTTACATATTTTTGCTCTGTGGGACTTTTTTGATGTTGGAGAGTCATTGTATCATTATTTCATGACATGACTTGTGTACTCTTTGCATGTTTTTAATGAGTATTGTGTTGTTCCATGTATGTGCCAGTATTGAGAAATAAAATTTGTTATCAGTTTTTTCACAATCTGTGGTGTTCCCATTTTATAGATATGTTGCTTTCTTTCTTTTTCTCGTTCCCATGTCATTTGAGACGTTTTTAAACTTTAAAAGGACCCCCAGGGGGATTGCAGCAAAAACGCTCGGTTTTCCCATAGACTTACATTGGGCTTGTTGCTCGGGTCGAGTACCCGAGTATTCCAATTATCTCGACCCGAACAACGAGCACCCTAGCATTTTAGTGCTCACTCATCACTACTCACAAATCCTTTCCAACATCTGCAGTGTAGAGTTCCAATGCGTGGGAACATCACATATTAGTCTGTGAACCGGAAGCTGCAAACGCTGCTAAAGCATGGCAAGGGCGGTTGAAGCTGTAGCTGACTTTCTAAAATGGGCACAGAGGCGGCGCACTTTGACAAGCATATCCGGCTGCTCCGGGTAGCTTTTGAGAAACTGTTGTACAACGAGGTTAAGCACATGGGCCAGGCATGGTACGTGTGTGAGCTCTCCTCGCCTCAGAGCCCCCACCAGGTTCTGGCCATTGTCACACACAACCATGCCTGGCTGTAGGTTCAGTAGTGTCAGCCACAGATCTGCCTGCTATTTCAGAGCTGTCCACAACTCTTCAGCATTGTACGGTTTGTCACCTAAGCATATTAGCTTCAGCACAGCCTATTGCCGCTTGGCTGAGGCAGTGCTGCAGTGCTTCCAGCTTTTGACTGATGGGGTCATTTTGGAAATGGAGGCTGAAGACGTGGAGGAGGTGCAGGAGCTGTAGACTGTGGGGGCAACCCTGATTGACCTAGAGCCCGCAATCCTGGGCGTTGGGAGGACGTGTTCCATCCCAAGGTCTGACTAGGTCCCAGCTTCCACTATGTTAACCCAGTGTGCTGTCAGCAAGATGTACCATCCCTGCCCAGGAGTACTTGTCCATGTGTTCGTGGTTAGGTGGAATTTCCCAGTAACTGCATTGTTGAGGGCACGGCTAGTGTTGTGGGACACGTGCTTGTGTAATGCAGGGATGGCACACCGGGAGAAATAGTGGCGGCTAGGGACTGAGTACTGAGGGACGGCCACCGCCATCAGGTTGCTGAAAGTTTCCATCTCCACAAGCCTAAAAGGCAACATTTTGAGTGCAAGCAGACGTGTGTGAATTTAGTAGTGTGGCCTGTGGGGCGTTGGATGCGTATTTGCGCTTGCGTTCCAAAGACTGGTGTATGGACAACTGAAGGCTGCGCTGGGACAAGGACATGGATGTGCTGAATGATGTTGAGTGTGTGCTACAACAGGTGCAGGGCAGGAGGCATCTTCATCTGTACCATGGACAGAGGATTGGCTTGCATGCACAACAGTAAAAGAAGCAGTGGTGTCACCCGCAGACACTGTTCCTGGACCCTGGATTTGGGCCCACAAAGTCGGGTGCTTTGCTGCCATGTGCCTGATCATGCTGCTGGTGGTCAGGCTGGTAGTTTTTCTACCCCTGCTGATGCAGGCATGGCAGGTGGTGCAAATGGCCTATTTGTGGTTATCGGCAGAGTATTTAAAAAACAACCAGATTCGGGAAGACCTAACACTGGTACTGGCAACTTCTGTCATGTTGGTGTTACGAGGAACGGTTGCCTGTCTTCTGTTTGCAGCCACCACACTGCTTATGCCTCCTTCCCCCTTGTGCTGCTATCCTCGCTCTGCATGTCCTCCTGCCAGGTTGGGTCAGTTACTATATCATTCACCACCTTGTCTTCCACTTCTGCACCTTTGTTCTCCCCCTGACTTTCAGGCAATTGTGTCTCATCCTCGTCCACCTCTTGTGACACGTTCCCACCGTAGCTTTCGTGTGACCGTGGCTGCTCAAATATTTGGGCATCATTACATGCGATCTCCTCTTGCACCGCTTCAAGTGAACCTTTTGACACTGCTTTGGGTTCATAGTCAGGTGCTGCTGTGGTCCCCTAGTAATTGGTACAGGAAGGTCGAGCGAGAAGATGTGGGTGTTTGTTGTAGCCTAATTTCAGCTTACCCACGGCCTCGGCCTCTGCATGCACCATCACCATCACGTCCACTTCCCCATCCGTTGCCACGCGCCTTGCCCTTTTGAAATGGAGTACAATATTTTCCACGTTCACTACAAATGTCTGAATTTCCAGCGAACTTATATGTGATCCGTGTGCGGAAAACCACAGTTTAAAAAATCTGGCCTGTACGTAAAAAAATTTTTTTAAGCATACTGGTGTGAATAACTAGGCTAAGACACAGCAAAAACAGTTCAATGGAGTTCAAAAATGCCACAATTTTTAGCCCACAGGTAGATGAGGCGTGTGACGAAGATACCCTACTTTCAAATATCTGGCCTGTATTTTTTTTTAAACACCAAACTTGTGTCAATAACTAGGCTAAGGCACAGCAAAAACAGTTCAATGGAGCCCACAAATGCCACAATTTTTAGCCAACAGATAGGTGAGGCATGTAACGGAGATACCACACTTTCAAATATCTGGCCTGTATTTTTTTTTACAGCAAAATTGTGTCAATAAGTAGGCTAATACACACTGAAAAAAAAATTCAATGGAGCCCTCAGATTGCACAATTTTTAGCCCACAGATAGATGAGGCATGTGACGAAGATACACCACTTTCAAATATCTGGCCTGTATTTTTTTTTAAACAACAAAATTGTGTGAATAACTAGGCTAAGACAACTAACTAGGCTAAGACACAGCAAAAACAGTTCAATGGAGCACAAAAATAGCCCCAAATTTTAGCCCACAGGTAGGTGAGGCATGTGACGGAGATACCCCACTTTAAATGATCTGGCCTGTATTTTTTTTTTTACCGCAAAATTGTGACAATAAGTAGACTAAGACACAGCAAAAAAAATTAAATGGAGGGCTGAAATGGCACTATTTTGAGCGCAATGATATGTGATGATTGTGACGCAAATACCCCAAAATATCTGGCCTGGTTTGTTTTTTTTTGGCAGCAAAATGGTGTCAATAAGTAGACTAACACACAATAAAAAAAAATCAATGGAGCCCTGAAATGGCACAATTTTGAAAACAATGATAGGTGATCCTTGTGGCGGACAAAACACAGTGTAAAATATCTGCCCTGTAGGTACATTTTTTTTTAACCAAACTGATGTCAAGAACTTGTATGACACTCCAAAAAATGTTTACAATACCACAAAGATGGTTGAATTTTATGCACACTCACATGTGATCGCTGTGACAGGAAACCCATGTTTAAAATTTTAACGCTGTACTATGGAAAGGATCTGGCTGTATTCTGCAATGTCAACAAGCAAATGGAGAAAAAAATGTATGCTCTGTATTGCTTTTAAATAAAACAATCAGGATTAAGATGCAAAAAAATTATTCCTGGCTACTGATACCTGAGGCTATGTATATACGGTCAATATCTGTAATAGGTTGCAGCAACAGCAGACAGTAATGCAATGGACCTTTTTGCTGTATGCAATAATGTAAGCCACATACAATGCCTGCCTGATTAGCAGTGATATCTATATACCCCATAATTAGTCCTTAGAAGGACTATTTGTTTAGCTGGATTTGTGGATTCAGCAATGGTTTACCCACACTAACTGATACCCCACCTGTTCTGTCCCTACTTCTGCAGTAACTCTCCCTACACTGGTGATTCCGGAGCTGTCTGTGATGAGCAGGGCGGCGCCAGGTCTGATATAGACCTGATTGACGCTCTGCAGCCAGCCAATCACTGTAATGCCCCAACCAACATGGCTGAGGCATTACAGTGTGTGGCAGACAATCCCTGCATGTTGATTGGCGTTCTAAAGAGCGCCAAACATGCAGGACGGGGACACGAGCTCCAGCCAAGCAACCTCAGAAATGCTCGGCGCTCACCTAGCATCGCAAGCACTGTGATGCTCAGGCGAGTACCGAGCATTACTGAGCATGCTCACTCATCACTAGTCAGAAGACTTTCCACTGTGGCTGTAACATGGACCATAAAATACAGGCAATATAGGGTCATGTGATTAGGCCAAGAAAAAACAACAATTATGTTCAAAATGCGTCACTTACTGGTCATCTTTCTTAGGATATTATCTTTGATGGAATAAAGTTGGTCTACTTGACTTTTTACCAAAAAGCTGGAACTCTTTCTACTTTTTCATCATGTGACCAGGCCCTCAGCATTTAACAATAAACTAAAGGTTTGCAAAATAATAACATTCATAGCCAAAATATTTATATATTCAATGATATGTTAGAAAATAAATGTTTTGATGACAGAAAGCTACATTTTATTTGATTGGTGCCAGAAAGCACCGTATTACTCCACATTACTGGAACACATGCATATATTTTGTAACAAAGTGTAGTTTTGATGCCATGTATTCACAAGTAGATTTGATGCTGAAGCAAAAGCTCTAAAGTTAATAGAAGTATATGCAACTATTTACAATTTATATATATTTTTATATTTTGTAGAATTGTATTATTTTAATGAAGAATAGACTTAGACATAGACATGTCTCCGCCGGTATAAGCTCGCTCACTGTACCACCCACTTACAATGTGCCGGCACAGAGAACACAAGACAGCTTTTACCATGTTATATATTTGCATGTCATATATTTCGAACATTTAGGAGCGCCCAGTAAATTTACTTCAGCTGTTCTCAACAGGAGGAGATCTGTTATAGAATTCTGCAACCACAAATTATGAGAAACAGTCAAGTGCAAGTGCCCTGACAGATGTTATACGGACATTGGTGTTAAGTGCCTTTTTCAGGATATTAAACCAATATTACAACAAGCGAAAAAATGAATTGTCGCTGACATTATGTTGGCTTATTCGAAGACCCTTTCTGTTTCATTCTGCAGTCTGGGAATCATTACATTCCATAGATCAATATTCTCCACTGTGCTGGAATTTAAATAATGATTTCCAATAAA
>JARQOD010013021.1:0-17388 GCA_033576555.1 Oophaga sylvatica
CATTGTCAGCTGATTTTATTAGTAGCTCCCCATAGTCCAGTGATTATGACTTTCATCTCTCCAGCAACGCCTGGCATTGTGCATGCTGATATTATTAGTACAGCTCCCCATAGTCCAGTAATGATGAGCTTTACATCTCTCCAGCAGACGCCTGGCATTGTGCATGCTGATATATTAGTGCAGCTCCCCCATATCCAGGAAGAGAGCTTTACATCTCTCCAGCAGACGCCTGGCATTTGCATGCTGTATTATTAGTATAGCTCCCCCATAGTCCAGTGATGATGAGCTTTACCTCCTCCAGCAGACGCCCTGGCATTGTGCATGTGAATTATTAGTAAGCTCCCCATAGTCCAGTGAGATGAGCTTTCCATCTCTCCAGCAGACGCCTGGCATTGTGCAAGCAAAATCGTTGGCACAACTCAAAAAGGGGGGAAGTGGTGCTCAGGTAGGACCCCAATCCGTCACCTACTATGAACAAAACCTTGGCACACACAAAAAATTTGTCCGATAGGGAATGTGATTTAAATGTATGGAAACCGTACATACAGTAGACGTTTCGGTCTTACTGATCTTCATCAATGTACTGGAGGAAATACATAACAAAATAGAAAAAAATAATAGAGATGTTTTGTTACAAGACAGAATAAAAAAACTGAATAAAAAATTGTGCATGCTGACTTTAGGCTAGTGCCGCTTCTCAATAATGAAAGTTCACTTCATGTGGTTCTTAATGCTGTGTCTCTTCCAGACATAGTGTGGATCTCTGTATGAGTCATTCCAGGGTCGATGACTTTTACACCCATTGTAGCATGTTTTAGGGCGCACGGTTGGCCTCAGTGGATAGCACTGCAGCCTTGCAGCTCTGGGGTCCTGGGTTAAAATCCCACCAATGACAACATCTGCAAGGAGTTTGCATGTTCTCCCCGTGTTTGCGTGAGTTTCCTCCGGTTCTCCGGTTTCCTCCCACACTCTAAAGACTGATAGGACTTTTTATTGTGAGCCCCATTGGGCTGCGAATATGTTAGCGCTATGTAAGGAAAACATAATAATAATGTTTTACTCTTGTGACTTGATATCATAGATAATTTGAGCTTGTGACACCCATGTGCTTTCTGATTGCAGGCTCCTCCGCCTTCATGCTTCCCCTGAGAGCCTCTCACTTTGTAGCAGTGGGGGAGATCTACTGGTGGGAATTCATGGGCACATTTATCGGATCAGTCTGATAACGTTACTGCCACAGCCCTACAAGCTGAAGGTAAGACGTGTTCTATACATGTCCATGTGCTGGTCCTTTCTACTGAGCACCAATCGGTGCAGAGTAATCAGCTGACCACCATTACGGCTGTCGTCACCGAGGCCTCCATGATATCCTCTAGTGATGGCTTCTCCCCTCACATCGCTCAGGTTGTGACCTTGTACACATTGCGGATTTGGTGCTGTTTTCTGACCAGTCTATACGTCCCCATCTGCTGCTTGTGCCCCATGATGTACCAGATGTGTGGACTTCTCTCCTTGTCTTCTAGATAATGTGCATGGTGCCTCCCGCTGTGGCTCCCGATCTCCCCACTGAGGCTCCCGATCTCCCCACTGAGGCTCCTGATCTCCCAGTCCTGTGGAGGACATGAAGAGACTTGACCATATGCACAGGTAGCCTCAAAGCTTCCCATCTATTTGTCATTTCCATGTTATCTTGTGCCAAGTTCTTACTAGAGTTTACAATTCTTTCATGGTCAACATGATTTTTTTTTCACAAGAACATTTAATGATGATTTCTAGTAGGATTTCACCTCTTTTTCATCAGGCACAGTTTTTTTTATACATTTTTTAATATTAGCGTTTTTTTCCAGTTTTTATGGTTATAATTTAGCTAAATTATTCAGCGTTGTAATCAGAATGTGATCAGAGGAGCAAGGTCTTCTGTTATATTACAACATTATGCAGGTTCCTTCATGTTCAGACATGTTCAGACAAGGCTTAGATCGTGACTACCAACAAAAGAACCTCTGGACTACAAGTCTCAGTACACATACAGTGAGCTTACAATAAATAATATGTATATATAGCATGAGGGTGTCAAACCTATAAATTATACCCCGGTGGAGGAACAAGTGTTCAAAAGAAAAGCTATAGACTCAAGTAAAGTACTTACATAGTAAAGAAAGACACTGATATGACTTGTGGTCTGGGCACACCAACGCATGTTTTACCCTAGCTTCATCAGGGGTCATGTCAGAAAAGGAGCATAAGGGTGAGTATATACAGTACTTAGAAAAGGAGTATCCAGCTCCGGAGTTAAAATCCAAGTATACTTAGACTCAGACTCATCTGAGTCTAAGAACACATAGTGTTCGAAACGCGTCCAGACCTCACGAGGCTATCCTCTGGTAGCCCAGTATGGGCTTACCATAAGATGAATACAGCAGCCATTGTTGTGTTTCGGTAGCTGAGGAGGACAGGAACAACAGCAGGGCACAGAACACCTGAGAAGTTGGTAACTGATGGGTTGCAGATTCCTAAACTAACGACACAACTAGAGGTAGCCGTGGAGCGTTCCTACGTTGATCCTAGACGCCTCGTCACAGCCTGAGAGATAACTACACCAAAAGCAGAAAGATGAAAGCTATTCCCCGGAGCAGATCCCCAAAGAAAAATAGGAAGCCCCCAAACATATAATAGCGGTTAGACAAGATGAAAACACAAACATAGGCAGAAATAGACTGAGCAAACGCTGGGGCCACAAGCTGACTAAATAGGATGGGACAGGAGAGATTACTTTCTGCAACCCAGAAAACCCTACAAAAATCCAACAATTCTGATTACAAAACTACTGAGATCACACGATCTCGCCACCCGCTAAATCAGATCTCAGTGTGAACAAAACGAAGCCGCAGCCGCTGAAAAAACAGAAAAAGCAAATGAGCAAAATAACAGTGGCTGCAGTATAAACTGTGAGGAGCTCAGGCCCCAGGAGGGGACCTGGCTGACCTCCACAAATGTGCAGAAAACAATGCAAAAAGCAAGCACAAAAAGAAAACAAAAAATATCTTGTCTGAAAGCAGGAGATGCAGGCAAGACTCCAGCAAACTTCCAAATGAACCTGGAACCACAATTGAGACAGGAACAATTGATCACCGGCAACCATCATGGGAGGGAACCTCCCTTATATCAGACCAGTCAGTGAACCCAGATTGCCATTCTTCGCTGAAAGGTTCAGTACTGTCTGTAACCACCAGAGGGAGCCTCTGCTCAGAAACCATCGCTAGCATATTCAGAACAAGCCATACTATGAACTTTTAATGGATCTTCAATAAAGTATACTTGGATTTTAACTCCGGAGCTGGAGATTCCTTTTCTAAGTACTTCATTGCCACGTCGGGTGGAGGAGAGTCCCTGCTCGGACTGAACATGCAATTTGGAAACACACTTCTCGGGGTGAGCAGAATCAGTTTTTTTTTCTCTTATGAGTATATACAGTGCCTTGCGAAAGTATTCAGCCCCCTGGAACTTTTCAACCTTTTTCCCACATATCAAGCTTCAAACATAAAGATACCAAATGTGAATTTTGGTGAAGAATCAACAACAAGTGGGACACAATTGTGAAGTTGAATGAAATTTATTGGATATTTTACATTTTTGTGGAAATACAAAAACTGAACAGTGGGCGTGCAATATTATTCAGCCCTGTAACTTAATACTTTGTTGCGCCCCCTTTTGCTGCGATTACAGCTGCAGTCGCTTGGGGTTTGTCTCTATCAGTTTTGTACATCGAGAGACTGAAATTCTCGCCCATTCTTCCTTGGTAAACAGCTGGAGCTCAGTGAGGTTGGATGGAGATCATTTGTGAACAGCAGTTTTCAGCTCTTTCCACAGATTCTCGATTGGATTCAGGTCTGGACTGTGACTTGGCCATTCTACCCACCTGGATACGTTTATTTGTGAACCATTCCATTCTAGATTTGCTTTATGTTTGGGATCATTGTCTTGTTGGAAGACAAATCTCCGTTCCAGTCTCAGGTCTTTTCCAGACTCCAACAGGTTTTCTTCAAGAATGGTCCTGTATTTGGCTCCATCCACTTCCCATCAATTTGAACCAGCTTCCCTGTCCCTGCTGAAGAAAAGCAGGCCCAAACCCTGATGCTCCACCACCATGTTTGACAGTGGGATGGTGTGTTCAGGGTGATGAGCTGTGTTGCCTTTACGCTAAACATATCGTTTGGCATTGTTGCCAAAAAGTTCGATTTTGGTTTCATCTGACCAGAGCACCTTCTTCCACATGTTTGGTGTGTCCCCCAGGTTGCTTGTTGCAAACTTTAAACTACACTTTTTATGGATATCTTTGAGAAATGGCTTTCTTCTTGCCACTCTTCCATAAAGGCCAGATTTGTGCAGTGTATGACTGATTGTTGTCCTATGGACAGACTGTCCCACCTCAGCTGTAGATCTCTGCAGTTCATCCAGAGTCATCATGGGCCTCTTGGCTGCATCTCTGATCAGTCTTCTCCTTGTTTGAGATGAAAGTTTAGAGGGATGCTGGGTCTTGGTAGATGTGCAGTGGTATGATACTCCTTCCATTTCAATATGATCGCTTGCACAGTGCTCCTTGGGATGTTTAAAGTTTTGGAAATCATTTTGTATCCAAGTCCGGCTTTAAACTTCTCCACAACAGTATCACGGACCTGCCTGTTGTATTCCTTGGTCTTCATGATGCTCTCTGTGCTTCAAACAGACCCTGAGACTATCACAGAGCAGGTACATTTATATGGAGACTTGATTACACACAGGTGGATTATATTTATCATCATTAGTCATTTAGGACAACATTGGATCATTCAGAGATCCACAATGAACTTCTGGAGTGAGTTTGCTGCACTGAAAGTAAAGGGGCCAAATAATATTGCACGCCCCACTTTTCAGTTTTTGTATTTACACAAAAATGTAAAATAAACCAATAAATTTCATTCAACTTCACAATTATGTCCACTTGTTGTTGATTCTTCACCAAAAATTTACATTTGGTATCTTTATGTTTGAAGCATGATATATAATACTTTCGCAAGGCCCTGTAAAGGCAAGTATGTTAGTTGCTTATAGCGACCGGTCTAGTAAATATAGGCAATATAACTTGTCAATCAAAAGGGCCGATGTTTTAGAGTGTGAACTTACAGTAGCCAATCACACAATGTGTACCACATATACCTTGATAACCAGCCTATCTGGAGGTCTGTAGCTTATGTACTGAGATTACGCCCCAGGTGTTGTCAGATAGCCACAGCCTGTCACGTAATGTATCTCAAAAGTGCATGGCTGACCAGCCTATCCTGACATCAGTGACTCATTTGCCAAAGAGCAGTCCCAAGTGCTGATTGGATGGTGAAATTCCGTGTCATGAGGACATTGCCGAATGAGGAACTCGCCCGCCGGGCCTGTGATCAGCGAGTGTGGCATCTCCAAGGAACGGTTTATATAGAGATACAAGCGCACGCCGACAGCGACTGCTGGTCAGGAGGAAGATCTGGGGAAGTCAGACTGCACATGGAGATCCAGTGTGAGCCAGCTAATCACTATCATGGGAGAAACATTCTATCTGATGTATGTAAAGCGTTGTGACGTGCATGCGCAACATGGAGATCCAGTGTGGGCCAACTAATCACTACGAAAGAAGAAACACCCAACCTGATGTATGTAAAGCGTTCTGACGTGCATGCACACATGGAGATCCAGTGTGGGCCAACTAATCACTACGAAAGAAGAAACACCCACCTGATGTATGTAAAGCGTTGTGACGTGCATGCGCAACATGGAGATCCAGTGTGGGCCAACTAATCACTACGAAAGAAGAAACACCCAACCTGATGTATGTAAAGCGTTCTGACGTGCATGCACACATGGAGATCCAGTGTGGGCCAACTAATCACTACGAAAGAAGAAACACCCAACCTGATGTATGTAAAGCGTTCTGACGTGCATGCACACATGGAGATCCAGTGTGGGCCAACTAATCACTACGAAAGAAGAAACACCCAACCTGATGTATGTAAAGCGTTGTGACGTGCATGCGCAACATGGAATCCAGTGTGGGCCAACTAATCACTACGAAAGAAGAAACACCCAACCTGATGTATGTAAAGGTTCTGACGTGCATGCACACATGGAGATCCAGTGTGGGCCAACTAATCACTACGAAAGAAGAAACACCCAACCTGATGTATGTAAAGCGTTCTTGACGTGCATGCACACATGGAGATCCAGTGTGGGCCAACTAATCACTACGAAAGAAGAAACACCCTACCTGATGTATGTAAAGCGTTCTGACGTGCATGCACACATGGAGATCCAGTGTGGGCCAACTAATCACTACGAAAGAAGAAACACCCTACCTGATGTATGTAAAGCTTCTGACGTGCATGCACACATGGAGTTCCAGTGTGGGCCAACTAATCACTACGAAAGACGAAACATTCTCCCTGATGTATGTAAAGCATTATGCTGCGCATGCACAAATGGAGATCCAGTGTGGGTCAGCTAATCACTCCCAAAGGTGAAACAACCTATCCAATGTATGTAAAGCGTTGTGACGTGCATGCGCAACATGGAGATCCAGTGTGGCCAACTAATCACTACGAAAGAAGAAACACCCAACCTGATGTATGTAAAGCGTTCTGACGTGCATGCACACATGGAGATCCAGTGTGGGCCAACTAATCACTACGAAAGAAGAAACACCAACCTGATGTATGTAAAGCGTTGTGACGTGCATGCGCAACTGGAGATCCAGTGTGGGCCAACTAATCACTACGAAAGAAGAAACACCCAACCTGATGTATGTAAAGCGTTCTGACGTGCATGCACACATGGAGATCCAGTGTGGGCCAACTAATCACTACGAAAGAAGAAACACCCTACCTGATGTATGTAAAGCGTTCTGACGTGCATGCACACATGGAGATCCAGTGTGGGCCAACTAATCACTACGAAAGAAGAAACACCCTACCTGATGTATGTAAAGCGTTCTGACGTGCATGCACACATGGAGTTCCAGTGTGGGCCAACTAATCACTACGAAAGACGAAACATTCTACCTGATGTATGTAAAGCATTATGCTGCGCATGCACAAATGGAGATCCAGTGTGGGTCAGCTAATCACTCCCAAAGGTGAAACAACCTATCCATTGTATGTAAAGAGTTGTGCCGTGCATGCAGACATGGAGATCCAGTGTGGGCCAACTAATCACTATCAAAGGAGAAGCATCCTATCTGATGTATGTAAACCGTTGTGATGTGCATGCGCAACATGGAGATCCAGTGTGGGCCAACTAATCACTACCAAAGGAGAAACATCCTTTCTGATGTATGTAAAGCATTATGCTGCGCATGCGCACATGGAGATTCAGTGTGGGCCAGGCCAGCAAATCACTACCAAAGGAGACACATCCTATCTGATGTACAGTATATAGAATCATAGAATCATAGAATGGTAGAGTTGGAAGGGACCTCCTGGGCCTTCTGGTCCAACCCCCTGCTCAAAGCAGGATTCTCTAAATCATCCCGGACAGATGTCTGTCCAGCTTCTGTTTGAAGACTTCCATTGAAGGAGAACTCACCACCTCTTGTGGCAGCCTGTTCCACCATTGATCACCCTAACCGTCAAAAGTTTTTTCTAATATCTAATCTGTGTCTCCTCCCATTCAGTTTCATCCCATTGCTTCTAGTCTTTCCTTGTGCAAATGAGAATAAAGATGATCATTCTACACTGTGACAGCCCTTGAGATATTTGTAGACAGAGTCTCCTCTCAGTCTTCTTTTTTGCAAGCTAAACATTCCCAAATCCTGCAACCGTTCCTCATAGGACATGGTTTGCAGACCGGTCACCATTCTGGTGGCTCTTCTCTGAACTTGCTCCAGTTTGTTGATGTCTTTTTTAAAATGTGGTGCCCAAAACTGGACACAGTATTCCAGATGAGGTCTGACCAAAGAGGAATAGAGGGCAATAATGACCTCACGTGATCTAGACTGTATGCTTCTGTTGATACATCCTAGAATTGCATTTGCCTTTTTTGCTGCTGCATCACACTGTTGACTCATGTTCAGTCTGTGATCAATTAGTATATAAAGCATTGTGCTGCACATGGAGATCCAGTGTGGGCCAACAATCACTACCAAAGGAGAAACATCCTTTCTGATGTATGTAAAGCATTATGCTGCGCATGCACACATGGAGATCCAGTGTGGGCCAGCAAATCACTACCAAAGGAGACACATCCTATCTGATGTATGTAAAGCATTATGCTGCACATGGAGATCCAGTGTGGGCCAACTAATCACTACTAGTGTTGAGCGATACGATAATGCAAATATCGGCTATCGGCCGATATTAGCTCTATCGGCCTTTCGATAATTCGTTTCGATATTTTCGTCTTATCGAATACCGGAATCGGATTTGTCACTGTCACTGTGAGTGTCCATCGGTCGGTCTGTCAGGAGTCAGCGGCACTTACCTGGCAGAAGATCTCCAGCGGTCACGTCCTGGACTGCTTGATGGCCGCCATTATCTTCTCCCTGGCGGTCACATGCAGTTTTTCGCGATAACTGCAGTGACTGCAGGGTAATCCCGGGCCGTAAAGCAGTCAGTCCGATGACGTTGTGTCGACCCGCCACCACAATTGTGGGTTACCAGGGCAATGGGTACTCAGAGCCGAGCCCATGGAAGTCTATGGGGTTGTCACAGGTAGCGGTGGCTCGGTCTGTGGCCCTGGCGGTCTGGCGTATGTTGGGGGGAATATTTACAGGGGATAGATATATTTACAGTTCGTGACGCCACCTGTAGTCTCTGGTAATTTGTACCAGCGCTGCTGTAGATCTCTGAGGGGATGGTAAGGCAGCTAGATGTCGGGTCCCCTACAGGTGGGACTCTTCCCTCAGGACGGTAGTTAAAGCAGGGTCGTGCAGGCATGCAAATAAATAACTCAGTCTCACACGGTCAGCGTCTTTCCATACCTTTTACTTGTAAGATGGTAAGGCAGGTCCCAGGGAGGCTGATGGGGTTGATGGAGGATGAGCTTTGAGGGAACGGCTAAGCAAGTTAGGGGCCTCCTCTGCTTTCCAATGATGATGAGTCCAACCAGCATGAAGCGTAGTTCCCTCTATTAACTCCAGCTATTCCAAAGCTGTACTGCCCGGTCAGTTTTGTGGTTGGAGCCTTCCTATGAGAAAGCTGAGTTCCAATTCCTGTCGTGCACTGACTCAAGGTTCTCACTCTCCCTGACCCCAGTTACGTACTGACTCTTCAGGGGTTGCTTTCCGCGACCTAAGGTCCGATAAGCCTCTGGTTTTCTTACCACTATGCGTGAAGCTATAGTGATCCTTCGGTCCCCAGTGACCGGTAACAATGTGCAGGTATCCTATACCTATGGCACTTTTCTGTTCTCTTCCACTATGCCCTTCGACTTGCTCACACTCTCAACAGATGTCTTCAAGTGAGGTACAGCTCTGACCAGGCTGAGGTGATCTATATCTCGCCCTTACTGGCCTCCACTTTCTGAACTGCTGACAGGCTCAGGCTGGATTACTTCCTCCCTCCAAGTCCAGGCTAGACTACTCTGTCCGAAGACAGGAGACTGACTGCTCACCACTCTCCTCCACACCCCTGCTGGGTGTGTCCGAAGTGTACGTGATATCATGAAGAGCCCTTAACCGTTACCTCTCCACTCATCCTCCTGGTATTGTGTACCAGGGCTACACAACGTCACCGCCGGGGAAGCAGGTAATCAGCTGTGCTGCGCCGGGATGACAGGCTCTGCCTGTCATTCTGATGTAGCAGAGCTGGATCGTCGTGGGACACTCGTTACTATGGACTGCGTCGGTCAGGTGGTATATTTTTTTTTTTTTTTCATTTTTTTACAGGAGATCGATGGCGTCGCAGGATGAGACTGTAATAAAAGTAATGAAAACTGTGTTTTGTTTTTTTTTTATTAAATTAAAAAACTTTTTTAGGAACATTCACCCGTCCGGGTACATAAACAATTTAACTATTTACATACAGGGACCCTGTCCGGGTTATTTAGACTTCTTTGGCTGGCCTCTTCCAGGTACCACCTGGTACTCTTCTTGAGATTGCCAAACATCCGAGGCACCAAGGACCACCAGGACCTGATGACGTCGTGTGGCCTGTACAGTGACGTCGTGACCCGCTATCTGGGTCTGTGTGGCCACCTCTTTCATCTCCCTCCGGGTCTGGAGCCCTATGTCCCGGACTGAACGAACCCCAGGGTGCCTAACAGGCGCCGGGTACGGGCCAGCTATACTTATCATGTCCATAGCTGGGGCTGCTGAGGAGACCACTGAGGGAGGCTGGGGAGTTTTACGGCGTGGGGTGGGCACTTTTGCAGAGGCCTGGATGTGGGAGGCTGAAGGCTCAGAGGGTCTCACAGGTTCCTGACACACTGGGGAGTAGGGGTCGCACCTGGTAACATTTAGGGCGTACCACCCATTGTAACCCCAGTGTCGGGTGTAAGTCACCAAGTCTCCTGGCAACAGGTCCCTCCCTGGGTGTCCTTCTGGGAGGTGAGCCTCCACGTCCCGCCGGGTCACAAAGACTTCTAAATAAAGTCCAGGCTCCTTGATGAAGCCCCAACCACCTTTCAATTTAAAGCTCCGTACTGCACCCTTACGCCGCGGCTCACTCAGGGTTCCTTTATCCTTTCTCATCCGGTCCTTATCTGCCCGGTCCTTCTCCACCTGACGTTGGCGAAGTTTTTGGGATTCTCGCTGCTCCCTTTGTCGCTCTGCTTCCCGCTCCCAACGTCTCCACTCTTCCTCCTGACGCCGGTTGTAATTCTCCTCCAGCATCTCCATGTCTCCACCACTCCACTGCAGCTTACAGTGTCCGGTTTGCGGCAGTTCTCCTGTCGCCCCCCAGTCCTGGCGGCGCTCCCCTGCGGAGGAAGCAGACGGCTCTAAATCAGATGACAGTCGGGGCTCCGGTACAGGCAGGTAGTGCTCTGGTGCCTGCGCGGCCTCCTCCATGAGGACGGGTGTCGCTTCTTCTGTCTCAGCGACGGGGGCAGACAGCGGGATCTGGGGTGCTGCTGACGGTGCTGCGGTTTTTGCAGGAACGGGTGCCTCCACTGCGACAACGTCAACCGGATCACATTGCAAGGACTCCTCTACTAGAACGGGTGCCTCACCTTCCGGTACAGACACTTCAGGTAGAGGGATTGGCGCAGCTCCAAGTTTAGTTTTAGGGCACGCCAGCTGGCTTCCATCCTGGCGACCTCCTCCCGGTGCCGGGCCAGGCCTCTTAGGGTATCCTCCGCTTCTTGCAGCGTAGGAGGGTTTCCAGGCCGGGTGCCCAACGGTGGTTCCGTGGCGATCGGGTCGCTTCCGTGGGGGGAGAGCTCTGACTGCTCCATCCCTTCACACTTCTGCTCGTGTCCATTAGCCATCTCTGCCAAGTCACATGTGTCATTAGCATCTGGAGAGGGCCCCTCTTTTGTAGTGAGGCGGGACCTTCGTGTTAGTTTCCGCACACTGAGGAGGATGAGGAGGCGGAACAGAAGAGCTGTGGGGCACGATCTTACATTGCAGTACCATTTACAGTGGTCGGCCATCGTTTTCACGCCACTGAGTGACACCCACAAAGAGCACGCCCTTCTTCTTCACCAGTGCCTCGTCGTGACGCAGATATGGCGGAAAAATGGCAAATACATTCTCTGATAATTTTAGCAATTCTCAAGCACAAAACCAGTGCAATTCAGGCACACAGGACTCGCTTATAGCGAGCTACAGAATCCTGTTCGTGACGCCCAAGTTGAGTCGCACAGAGCCAGAGGTTTTTCGGGGTACTCGGCACCGAGCCCGTCGACTTCTATGGGGTATGTCACGTCTTTACCCGGCAATTGAATTAGAGTCGATTTTACTATGTAGAAGTGTATAAACTATAAATATATGTATATATATATGTCACAATGACATGTGTATATATATATATATATATATGTATTCTATGTGTGTATATTTTGTGTTTACAACGAAAGAAAGGGTTTTTTTTGTTGCGATATTTTGTTCCCATAGACTTACATGGGACTTCCGGTATCGGAATCGGATATCGACGATATTTAGTGATATCGGCGATACCATTCCGATCCGATATTTTTAGATATCGAGCAATATCGCTCAACACTAATCACTACCAAAGGAGACACATCTTATCTGATGTATATAAAGCATTGTGCTGCACATGGAGATCCAGTGTGGGCCAGCTAATCACTACCAAAGGAGAAACATCCTTCCTGATGTATGTAACGCATTATGCTGCACATGCACACATGGCGATCCAGTGTGGGCCAGGAAATCACTACCAAAGGAGAAATATCCTGTCTGATGTATTTAAAGCGTTGTGCCGCTCATATGCAACATGGAGATCCAGTGTAGGCCAACTAATCACTACGAGAGAAGAAACACCCAACCTGATGTATGTAAAGCGTTGAAGCATGCATGCATACATGGAGATCCAGTGTGGGCCAACTAATCACTGCTAAAAGGAGAAACAACCTATTCAATGTATGTAAAGAGTTGTATCATGTATGCACACATGGAGATCCAGTGTGGGTCAACTAATCACTGCTAAAGGAGAAACATCCTATCTGATGTATGTAAAGCGTTGTGATGTGCATGCGCAACATGGAGATCCAGTGTGGGCCAACTAATCACTACGAAAGAAGAAACACCCAACCTGATGTATGTAAAGCGTTGAAGCATGCATGCACACATGGAGATCCAGTGTGGGTCAACTAATCACTGCTAAAGGAGAAACATCCTATCTGATGTATGTAAAGCGTTGTGATGTGCATGCGCAACATGGAGATCCAGTGTGGGCCAACTAATCACTGCTAAAGGATAAACATCCTATCTGATGTATGTAAAGTGTTGTGCCGTGCACGTGGAGATTCAGTGTGGGCCAGCTAATCACTACCAAAGGAGAAGCATCCTATCTGATGTATGTAAAGCACTTACTTTGAGGTTTTCATCTAAATCTCCAAGTGACGTGATGAAACCCACAAATCCTGTCATTCAGATGAATTCCACAAGGGATCCACTCACTATAATGAGGCAACAGAGTTACTCTGTACTCCATCAGGCCTCTGTTCAGCGTTGTCCTTTTCAGAAGTGCACAAAACTGTGGTTGACTGCTCTTTTATGTTCACCTTAAAAGACGGACACCATTGGATCACAGGTCCCATGGCATCCACAGTGACTCCATCTGCCTCAATATAGGGAGTCTTCCGCTGGGAGTGCCATCTGAATTACGTATTTCAGAGATTTACATGGAAACCACAGTGTAAGCGCTCAGCGCAGAGCGCATGATAAATGTGAGCTGAGCTTTTCTGCAATCTTTGGGAGGCAGAATGAACAAATCAACAGCAGGTGAAGAATTGTCTTTCTTTATTTTTTCCCATTTGTTCCTCATGCTGTATAAGTAATTAGACGACTTTATTCTTCAGGATACGATACCAGATTTATAGCGGGTTTTAATGTTTGGCTGCTTTCACACGCTGAAAAACGCTTTTTATTGTAAAAACTAGTTTTGCATCGCAATATTTAGCCAGGTGTAAAATTTCCATATTTCAGCCAACAGAGTCATGTAAGGTCTTGTTTTAGTGTGACGAATTTAAATTTTTATTGGTACCATTTTTGTGCACATGACATTTTTTTTTATCACCTTCTATTCCTATTCTTGGGAGGTAGTGTTAGGGCTGGCGGATTGCACTAAATAAAAATATAAATGAAGTGCAATCGCATCCCGGGGTCCACCGTGCAGAGATGAAACTGCTGCTAGTGTGAACGATGATGGAACCAAACAGTGAGCGATTCCATGTACACAATGTGTTAAATGTCACACAGAGTGAGAGGAACACAGTATACCAAACGCCACTACTTCCCGGAGAGGTACTGCACTAAACGATACTAAGTGCTATACCCTGTTAACGTCACAGGGATAATAGCAGGAGGATTGCACATGCTCAGCGAATCCACTGTGCTTACCGCACACAAGAAAGAAGCACGTGCTGCGCCAAGAAATTAACACCAATGACGCTAGGTACAGTACCTTGTTGCCCTCTAGCTAAAGGAATGAACTTGCTCTGTGACTGAACCGTGCTAATAGCACACGTAAACGATTCAGATGGCAAGTCAAGGAAATACCCCAGTCCCTGTGCTACTGAACCTGTACCTAACCGGTACCTAAGCATATAGCAGACTTAGGCACTGGATTTAGAAGGACACACGCAACTGTGCAGTCAGAGTGGTCGAGTATCCATCCACACACTCCAAACATGAATGACACTAGCACACCCGCGTGCACTGTTGAGAGCCTTTTATACACTAGGCTCCACCCCAAACGCTCACGCCCATTCGGCCGAGACATCGCCCATGGGCCAATCCGGAGCTGCCACATCACCAGAGGAAGTAGCGTCCGACCACCAATGAGAAGATGCCACATCACGGACATGCTCAGTAATGTGATCTCTGGACTTAGACTCCTGCGCGCAGGACCGCCCTGCGTATCACCGGTTCCCATAGACTTGGCTGAAGAGCCAGCGGTAACCAAGCGTATACCCCGAGCCTGAGCAAGACACTGGGACCGACGTCTATGCTGAGCAGCACCTGCAGCGGCTGAAGCTGAATGTGAGACTGCAGAGGCAGACAAGGCTTCGGATCTATCCCGCACAGTGGAAGAATCCCGTGACAGTTCTGATTGTGAGCTTACACTGAATAGGAAGCATACAGTGATGTGAGAATGATCCTCCTTTCCAAGGTTGTTCATCAGAAACTCACTCTTATCTCAAGATGATTTGAATGGCCTTATCTGTAATTTAGACTTGTGCAAACCACAATCAGAGCTTGTAAGTTCCCAGGTCAAAGACGGTAATCTACTCCACAAAGACGTGAGAATCTGCAGGTATTGTAGCTGACATCTACTCTGCGAAGACAAGAGAATCTGCAGGTAATCTAGCCAAGATCTACCCTGCGAAGACGTGAGAATCTGCAGATATTCCTAGACGAGATCTACTCCGTGAAGACACGAGAATCTGCAGGTAATGTATCCGAGATCTACTCTTCGAAGACGTGAGAATCTGCAGGTATCCTAGACAAGACCTACTCCGTGAAGACATGAGAATCTGCAGGTATCGTAGCTGAGATCTACTCCGCAAAGACGTGAGAATCTGCAGGTATTGTAGCTGACATCTACTCTGCGAAGACAAGAGAATCTGCAGGTAATCTAGCCAAGATCTACCCTGCGAAGACGTGAGAATCTGCAGATATTCCTAGACGAGATCTACTCCGTGAAGACACGAGAATCTGCAGGTAATGTATCCGAGATCTACTCTTCGAAGACGTGAGAATCTGCAGGTATCCTAGACAAGACCTACTCCGTGAAGACATGAGAATCTGCAGGTATCGTAACAGAGATCTACTCCGCAAAGACGTGAGAATCTGCAGGTATCGTAGCTGAGATCTACTGCGCGAAGACATGAGAATCTGCGGGTATCGTAGCCAAGATCTACTCCGTAAAGACATGAGAATCTGCAGGTATCGTAGCTGAGATCTACTGCGCGAAGACATGAGAATCTGCATGTATCGTAGCTGAGATCTACTCCGCAAAGACATGAGAATCTGCAGGTATCGTAGCTGAGATCTACTGCTCGAAGACATGAGAATCTGCAGGTATCGTAGCCAAGATATACTCCGCGAAGACATGAGAATCTGCAGGCATCGTAGCTGAGATCTACTGCGCGAAGACATGAGAATCTGCAGCTATCGTAGCCAAGATATACTCTGCGAAGACATGAGAATCTGCAGGTATCGTAGCTGAGATCTACTCCGCACAGACGTGAGAATCTGCAGCTATCATAACCGAGATCTACTCCACAAAGACATGAGAATCTGCAGGTATCGTAGCTGAGATCTACTCCGCAAAGACGTGAGAATCTGCAGGTATTGTAGCTGAGATATACTCCGCAAAGACGTGAGAATCTGCAGGTATCGTAGCTGAGATCTACTCCGCAAAGACGTGAGAATCTGCAGGTATCGTAGCTGAGATCTACTCCGCAAAGACATGAGAATCTGCAGATATCGTAGCTGAGATCTACTGCGTGAAGACATGAGAATCTGCAGGTATCGTAACTGGTTTCTACTTCGCGAAGACATGAGAATCTGCAGCTATTGTAACCGAGATCTACTCCGCAAAGACATGAGAATCTGCAAGTATCGTAGCTGAGATCTACTGCGTGAAGACATGAGAATCTGCAGCTATTGTAACCGAGATCTACTCCGCAAAGACATGAGAATCTGCAAGTATCGTAGCTGAGATCTACTCCGCAAAGACATGAGAATCTGCAGGTATCGTAGCTGAGATCTACTGCGTGAAGACATGAGAATCTGCAGGTATCGTAACTGGTTTCTACTTCGCGAAGATGTGAGAATCTGCGGGTATCGTAGCTGAGATCTACTCCGCAAAGACGTGAGAATCTGCAGGTATCGTAGCTGAGATCTACTGCGTGAAGACATGAGAATCTGCAGGTATCGTAGCTGAGATCTACTGCGTGAAGACATGAGAATCTGCGGGTATCGTAACTGGTTTCTACTTCGCGAAGATGTGAGAATCTGCAGCTATTGTAACCGAGATCTACTCCGCAAAGACGTGAGAATCTGCAGGTATCGTAGCTGAGATCTACTCCGCAAAGACATGAGAATCTGCAGGTATCGTAGCTGAGATCTACTGCGTGAAGACATGAGAATCTGCGGGTATCGTAACTGGTTTCTACTTCGCGAAGATGTGAGAATCTGCAGCTATTGTAACCGAGATCTACTCCGCAAAGACATGAGAATCTGCAGGTATCGTAGCTGAGATCTACTCCGCAAAGACATGAGAATCTGCATCTATCGTAGCTGAGATCTACTGCGTGAAGACATGAGAATCTGCGGGTATCGTAGCCAAGATATACTCCGCGAAGACATGAGAATCTGCGGGTATCGTAGCTGAGATCTACTCCGCAAAGACATGAGAATCTGCAGGTATCGTAGCTGAGATCTACTGCGCGAAGACATGAGTATCTGCGGGTATCGTAGCCAAGATCTACTCCGTAAAGACATGAGAATCTGCATGTATCGTAGCTGAGATCTACTGCGCGAAGACATGAGAATCTGCGGGTATCGTAGCCAAGATATACTCCGCGAAGACATGAGAATCTGCGGGTATCGTAGCTGAGATCTACTCCGCAAAGACATGAGAATCTGCATGTATCGTAGCTGAGATCTACTGCGCGAAGACATGAGAATCTGCGGGTATCGTAGCCAAGATATACTCCGCGAAGACAGAGAATCTGCAG
>JARQOD010013022.1:0-17385 GCA_033576555.1 Oophaga sylvatica
GGATCCGCAGCGAAATCAGTCGCGGATCCGCAGCGAAATCAGTAGCGGATCCGCAGCGAAATCCGCCACGGATCAGCAGGGAAATCCGCCGCGGATCCGCAGCGAAATCAGTAGCGGATCCGCAGCGAAATCCGCCACGGATCAGCAGGGAAATCCGCCGCGGATCAGCAGCAAAATCCGCCGCGGATCAGCAGCGAAATCCGCCGCGGATCGGCAGCGAAATCCGCCGCGGATCGGCAGCGAAATCCGCCGCGGATCCGCCGCGAATCAGCAGCAAAATCAGTTGCGGATCAGCAGCGAAATCCGCCGTGGATCAGCAGCGAAATCAGTCGCGAATCCGCAGCGAAATCAGTTGCGGATCCGCAGCGAAATCAGTCGCGGATCCGCAGCGAAATCAGTCGCGGATCCGCAGCGAAATCAGTAGCGGATCCGCAGCGAAATCCGCCACGGATCAGCAGGGAAATCTGCCGCGGATCAGCAGCGAAATCCGCCGCGGATCAGCAGCGAAATCCGCCGCGGATCCGCCGTGAATCAGCAGCAAAATCAGTTGCGGATCAGCAGCGAAATCCGCCGCGGATCAGCAGCGAAATCAGCCGTGGATCCGCAGCGAAATCAGTCGCGGATCCGCAGCGAAATCAGTCGCGGATCCGCAGCGAAATCAGTCGCGGATCCGCAGCGAAATCAGTAGCGGATCCGCAGCAATATCTGCCACGGATCAGCAGGGAAATCCGCCGCGGATCCGCAGCGAAATCAGTAGCGGATCCGCAGCGAAATCCGCCACGGATCAGCAGGGAAATCCGCCACGGATCAGCAGCGAAATCCGCCGCGGATCAGCAGCGAAATCCGCCGCGGATCAGCAGCGAAATCCGCCGCGGATCCGCCGCGAATCAGCAGCAAAATCAGTTGCGGATCAGCAGCGAAATCCGCCGCGGATCCGCAGCGAAATCCGCCGCGGATCAGCAGCGAAATCAGCCGCGGATCAGCAGCGAATCCGCCGCGGATCAGCAGCGAAATCCGCCGCGGATCAGCAGCGAAATCCGCCGCGGATCAGCAGCGAAATCCGCCGCGGATCCGCCGCGAATCAGCAGCAAAATCAGTTGCGGATCAGCAGCGAAATCCGCCGCGGATCAGCAGCGAAATCAGCCGTGGATCCGCAGCGAAATCAGTCGCGGATCCGCAGCGAAATCAGTCGCGGATCCGCAGCGAAATCAGTCGCGGATCTGCAGCGAAATCAGTAGCGGATCCGCAGCGAAATCCGCCACAGATCAGCAGGGAAATCCGCCGCAGATCCGCAGCGAAATCAGTAGCGGATCCGCAGCGAAATCCGCCACGGATCAGCAGGGAAATCCGCCGCGGATCAGCAGCAAAATCCGCCGCGGATCAGCAGCGAAATCCGCCGCGGATCAGCAGCGAAATCCGCCGCGGATCGGCAGCGAAATCCGCCGCGGATCCGCCGCGAATCAGCAGCAAAATCAGTTGCGGATCAGCAGCGAAATCCGCCGTGGATCAGCAGCGAAATCAGCCGCGGATCCGCAGCGAAATCAGCCGCGGATCCGCAACGAAATCCGCCGCGGATCCGCAGCGAAATCCGCCGCGGATCAGCAGCGAAATCAGCCGCGGATCAGCAGCGCATCCGCCGCGGATCAGCAGCGAAATCCGCCGCGGATCAGCAGCGAAATCCGCCGCGGATCAGCAGCGAAATCCGCCGCGGATCCTCAGCGAAATCCGCCGCGGATCCGCAGCGAAATCCGCCCCGGATCAGCAGCGAAATGAGCCGCGGATCCGCAGCGAAATCCGCCGCGGATCAGCCGCGATATCCGCCGCGGATCCGCAGGAAAATCAGCTGCGGATCAGCAGCAAAATCCGCTAGGAAAAAAAAAAAAATTCTTTTTTTTATTATTTGTCCCTACCTATGACGGGGGGGTTCATTTACTTTTTTTTTATTTTGATCACTGTGACAGTTTATCACAGTGATCAAAATAAATTTTTTTACAATGGAGGGCGCACTGCGCATGCGTCGGCCGGCGGGCGCACCGCGCATGCGCCCGCCATTTTCCAAGATGGCGGCGCCCATGAAGAATCCCGGGCAGCCGCCGGGACGGATCCAGAGACATCGGTGGACCGGGAGAGGTGAGTAGGGGACGTCGGAAGGTGAGGGGGGGTGATCGCAGGAGCAGGGGAGCAGACAGCGACGGCGGTGACCGATCGCTGCCATCTTTCGATGGCGGCGGCCGATCACCGCCGTGACATGGTGTGGGGGGGTCTGATCGCGGTCTCCAGCCATGGCAGATGCTATTGCAGCATCGGCCATGGCTGGATTGTAATATTTCACCAGTTTCATTGGTGAAATATTACAAATCGCTCTGATTGGCAGTTTCACTTTTAACAGCCAATCAGAGCGATCGTGGCCACGTGGGGGTTAAGCCAACCCCCCTGTGGTGATGCAGTAAGGGTCCTGTTACTGCGGGTCGGGTGACCTTTCAGTGACCCCGGACCCCCGACCCGCAGTAACATGATTTATAGCATGACGCCTACGTCGGCGTCATGGGTCGGGATGGCACAGGTTTTCATGACGCCGACGTCGGCGTCATGGGTCGGGAAGGGGTTAACTGAGGGCAAGAGCTGCAGAAAGACAGAAAGCAAAATGGCCGACGGAAAACTGAGTTTCAAGGAACATGTCAACAGAGACAAAGAACCTTACATGCTGGTACCGCAGTCATATCGGAGGTTGGTAATGGACTTAGCGCATGCGCATGTACTAGGGGGACATTTGGGACCAAAGAAAACCCTAGACAGAATTCTACAACGGTTTTACTGGCTATGGGTCTATGAATAAGTTAAACGGTATTGTTACTCTTGTCCCGTGTGCTAGGTAACCAGTCCGCAGCCTCATTTTCAGAGTCCCTTGGTGCCATTACAAATTATAGAGGTACCGTTTGAGAGAATAGCCAATGGATCTGGTGTGGACGGTTAATAAATCAGCAAGGGGTCATCAACACATCCTCGTAGTTCTAGATTACGCTACCAGGTATCCTGAGGCTATTCCCCTGCGACACACCTCGTCTAAACTGATCGCAAAATAACTCATGGGTATGTTCTCTCTGGTGGGAATCCCTCAAGAAATCTTAACAGATTAGGGGACCCCCTTTATGTCAAAAATCATGAAGGAACTCTGCCACGTGTTAAACAGTTGCGCACATCGGTCTATCATCCCCAAACAGACGGTTTAGTAGAAAGGTTCAATAAAACCCTGAAGAATATGTTGAAAAAAAAAGTCTCTAAAGATGCTAAGGACTGGGATCTCTTGTTGCCATACCTGATGTTTGCAGTGCGGGAGGTGCACCAGGCATCTACGGGGTTCTCGCCCTTTGAACTATTATATGGCAGACATCCCCGTGGCTTACTCGATATAGCTAAAGAGGCCTGGGAAAACCATACAACTCCCCACAAAAGTGTGATAGAACATGTGGCCAAAATGCAAAAGAGAATGGAGACAGTCCTACCATTAGTCCGAGAACATATGGAATCAGCACAAAGGTCACAGAGGCAGGTCTATAACCGGGAGGCACGGGTAAGGTCCTTTAACCCTGGGGATCGGGTGTTGGTACTTGTGCCTACAGTGGATAGTAAGTTCCTTTCAAGGTGGCAGGGACCCTACGACATTATAGAGAAGGTGGGACCAGTAAACTATAAAATACACCAACCAGGGCGGAGAAAGCCAGAACACGTATACCATGTGAATCTTCTCAAACCATGGAAAGACAGAGACCCGCTTGGTCAGGATTGTCCACGGCCTGCATTTCCAGTACAGATGGCTTCCTTGCCTCAGGAGAAGGCAAGAGAAGTCCTCTCCGCCGTCAAAATATCAGACACTTTGTCGCACAGACAAGTTCAGGAAGTCAGAGAGTTTGTTCGCCGAAATACAGATGTTTTTTTTGGAACTTCCTGGTCGTACCTCCCTAATACAACATGACATTGTCACTGAGCCGCAGGGCAAAGTACGATTAAAGCCATATCGGGTGCCTGAGGCCCGGGACAAGCCATCTTGGAAGAGGTCAAGAAGATGCTGCAGTTAGGGGTCATTGAAGAGTCCCAGAGTGAGTGGGCCAGCCCAATAGTCCTAATACCAAAGCCAGATGGGACACTAAGGTTCTGTAATGACTTCAGAAAACTGAATGAAATTTCTAACTTTGACGCCTACCCCATGCCCCGGTCGATGAGTTAATAGAGCGTTTTGGGCAGGCACGTTATTTTTCACTCATTGACCTCACAAAAGGGTATTGGCAGGTGCCACTAACAAAAGCAGCGAGAGAGAAAACGGCTTTTTTAACACCCGAGGGACTGTTCCAGTATATAGTCCTACCCTTCGGGTTGCATGGCGCTCCAGCGACATTCCAGAGGTTAATGGACGTTGTTCTTCGTCCTCATCGCCGATATGCCGCGGCCAATCTGGACGATATTGTGGTGTACAGTACAGACTGGGAAAGTCACTTAGCCAAGGTACAGGCGGTGATAGATTCGCTGAGACAAGCAGAGCTAACTGCCAACCCAAAGAAGTGTTCCATAGGGTTGGAGGAAGATCGCTACCTGGGGTATGTGATTGTGAGAGGAGTTATCAAAGGCCAAATAAACAAAGTGGAGGCAATCCAAAACTGGCCCCGTCCCCTCACCACTAAACAAGTGAAAGGGTTTTTGGGGTTAGTGTGATACTACCGGCGGTTTATTCACAATTTTGCAACACTGTCGGCGCCGTTAAATGACTGCCTAAAAGGCAGGAATTTAGTAATGGTGCGATGGAATGATCAGCTTGAAGAAGCGTTTGTAAAACTAAAAGGGGCACTGTGTGTGTGTCACCATTTTTGATCACACCCGACTTCAAAAGAGAATTCATTGTCCAGACTGATGCGTCAGAGGTAGGTGTGGGGCCGTTTTGTCTCAGGAGGTTAACGGGGAGAAGCATCACATTACTTTCCAAAGTCGAAAGCTAACTCCAGCAGAAACCAGATACAGCATTGTAGAGAGAGAGAGTGCCTGTCGATCAAGTGGGCACTGGAGTCGTTGCGCTACTATCTGTTGGGGATAACATTTTGGTTGTTAACTGATCATTCCCCTCAGACTGGCAGTGTTGTATCCCAGGGAGTAGAGTTCAGGTTGTAGATAGATGAACATAACAGGAGAAATTGATAACGTTGCCAACCAGTTATTTAATCTGAAAACGGACAGGCAAATTCTGGCGAGATCCATGCCTTGTTCATTTTCAGAAAAGTAAGCCGGTCTACATTATCGGAGGATAGTCGCATGCGACGGTCTGTTAGTACACCACCTGCAGCA
The DNA here is from genome assembly GCA_033576555.1 of Oophaga sylvatica. Classification (NCBI taxonomy): domain Eukaryota; kingdom Metazoa; phylum Chordata; class Amphibia; order Anura; family Dendrobatidae; genus Oophaga; species Oophaga sylvatica. The sequence continues at coordinate 5,332 of JARQOD010013022.1, forward strand.
CTAAAGACGCGTTCCGATAATACACTGGCAGCAGGGCAAGCCAGCACCTCCAATGCATACTGGCTAAGCTCTGGCCATGTATCCAGCTTAGAGACCCAAAACTTGAAAGGGGAAGAGCCATCTGAGAGTACACTGAGAGGGCAAGACAAGTAGTCTGTCACCATCTTACGGAAACGTTGCCTCCTGGTGACTGGAGGAGTCTCGGATGGTGTAGACATTGGTGGCGCTGACACAAAACTTCGCCACATTTGGAACATACTGGTCTTGCCCCCCTGTGTAGAGGATCTGCTTGTGCTCCCTCTTGTTGCAGAGCTGTCTCCATTGCCTCCACGCACAGAGCTGCTTTGTAAAGCAGTAGCAGCAGCGTTCTCGGCTGGAATGGAGAACATTATGGATTGCACCAGTGTGTCTTTGTACTCCCGCATTTTACGCTCCCGGTTCAACGGTGTAATGAGGCTTTGTAAGTTGCCCCGGTAGCGAGGGTCTAGGAGGGTGTACACCCAATAATCAGACGTGGTGAGAATGTGGGCGATGCGGCGGTCATTTCTCAGGCACTGCAGCATGAAATCAACCATGTGCTGCAGACTCCCAACTGGCCAAGAAACGCTGTCCTCTGTAAGAGGCGTCATCTGTACCTGCTCTGCATCACCCCACCCTCGCTCTACATACTGACTAGAGCGTTGTGTACCTCCCTCAGTAGCGATTTCTTCCTCCTCCATTGACTCCTCCTCATCCTCCTCACAAAGTGAGCCCTGCAAAGCCCTTTAGGAGGAACCACGTTGCGCTGACTGTCCAAAAGGTGATGGAATTTGTGTCTCCTCATCCTCCACCTCTTCCAAAACCTCATCCCTTAGTGCTTGCAGTGTTTTTTGAAGCAGGCAGATAAGGGGGACAGTCAGGCTGACTAGTGCATCATCTGCACTCGCCATCCGCGTTGACTCATCAAACGCACGCAAAACGTGGCAGATGTCCTTCATAGAGGCCCACTCAGTAGTGGTGAAGTGTGAACGGCGCAAATTGCGTGTTGATTGCGCCTGTTGCAGCTGATACTCCATTACTGCTGTCTGCTGCTCACACAACCGCTCCAACATATGTAACGTGGAATTCCACCTGGTGGGTACGTCACATATGATGCGATGTTCAGGAAGGCGCAATCTGCGTTGCAGAGCTGCAATGCGCGATCTGGCCATGCTGGAACGTCGCAAGTGAGCGCACTCTAGGCGGACCTTGTGCAGCAGTGCATCAAGATCCGGATAGTCCCTCAAAAAACTCTGCACGACCAAGTTGAGCACATGTGCCAGACATGGTATGTGAGTGAGGTTGCCAAGGGCCAGAGCTGCCACCAGATTTCGGCCATTGTCACACACTACCAAGCCTGGCTGGAGATTCGCTGGCAAAAACCACACGTCGCTCTCCTGCTTGATGGCATTCCAGACCTCCTGCGCTGTGTGGCTTCGATTCCCCATGGAAATTAATTTCAGGACGGCCTGTTGACGTTTGGCCACGGCTGTGCTCATATCGGTCGCAACAGGTAAGCGTTCACGGGTCCATTTGGAGGTAGACCGTGACGGCTCCTGCAGCGATGATTCTGAGGAACTGGAGTAGGAGGAGGAGTCAATGTGTACAGACTGGATTCCAGCAATCCTTGGAGTTGGCAGAACACGTACAGCGCCACTCGCAACATCTGTACCCGGCTCCACAACATTGACCCAATGGGCAGTGAGGGAAAGGTATCGTCCCTGGCCATGGGTACTGGTCCACGCATCAGTGGTCAGGTGGACCTTGCTACTGATGGCGTTTAGTAGCGCATGTTTAATTTTTCCCTCAACATGCTTTTGCAGAGCAGGGACGGCTTGCCTGCTGAAATAAAATCGGCTTGGCACATTGTATTGTGGGACTGCCAATGCCATTAAGTTCCGGAAACTGTCAGTCTCCACCAGCCTGAATGACAGCATTTCAAGGGACAGGAGTTTTGCAATGCCAGCATTCAGAGCCTGTGCTCGTGGATGGTTTGCCGAGTATGGCTGTCTTTTATCCCATGCCTGTGCTACCGATGGCTGTACAGTGGCCTGGGAGTGTGAGGATTACAGGGAACTTGCAGCTGTGGGTGGAATAACACTTTGTCTCTGGACAACAGTGACCGAGGTTCTTCCATGGCGATCGTGTGAGGAAGCCGAACCAGCTGTGTGTGAGCTGGAGGAAGAGGCTCCAACACGAGCTGAAGATGTAGGTGCTGCTGTAGGTTGGCCTACATCTCCAGTGTGTCTTTGTAACTCAACTACGTGCTTTGTCCGCACATGTTTCCACATATTAGTGGTATTGAGGTTACTGACACTTTTACCTCTTTTTACTTTTTGCTTACACAGCTTGCATTTGACATAGCAAATATCATCTGCAAGTGTGTCAAAAAAGGACCACGCAGTGCAAGTCCTGGGAGCGCCCGTTTTGACTTTTGGAAGAGAACTGCTCCCAACAGGTGCCAAACTGGAGGCTACAGGCAACCGAGTCTGCAGCCTACCTCTCCCTCCTGTTTGTACCGTTGGGCCAATCTCTTCCTCAGAGCTGCTCCCACCACCTTCCTGTTCCTCACGCCATGTTGGGTCTTGGACCTCATCATCTCCACTACCCTCTTCCAACACCTGCTGCTGTTGGGTGGTCTGGACAGCACCATGCTCAACAGAAACTGGCAACTGAGTCTCATCATCATCAGATGTGTTCTGCGGTGTGCTGACCATCGGCACTGGCTCACCCGCCTCTTCAGATTCAGAGAGACACAGCTGTTGCGCATCACTGCATACTCCCTCTTCTTCAAATTCCAGAATGCTGCTTGGCTGGGCCCCTGTTTGCAAGCCAACAGATTCTGAGAACAGAAGCAGAGACTCAGCTGGCTCCAGTTCAGAACTCTCTGACTGCCTGGGCAATTTGACAGGCGGTGAACAGACAGATGGTTGCTCAACAGTGTTGTGGTCCTGAGAGGAGGTGGAAGCAATTGAAGTCGATGCATTGGCTGCCATCCAACCAACAACGGCTTCAATTTGTTCTTCCCGCAGCAGGGGGTACGCCGAGCTCCTACAAAACTGCACATAAAGGAACGCTCACGGGGAAAACTGGTGGATGCTGTGTCACTGGGGGCGGCAGCAGCCACAGAATCCCCACGTCCTCTCCCTGCTGAAACTCCACAGCCACGACCACGTGCCTTACTCCCTGCCTTCTTCATCTTGGTAGATTGATAAAGAAAGTCAGAAAAGTTATAAGGCCTAAGTGTGGTTATTACACAGAGACTGCAGTGAACACTGCACACAACTGTTCACTATCTCTGAAAGGCTCCTTTCTGTAATTCTATAGTGTTTGCAACCAATGTATTGGATACGGATGGAAGCGCGTCACACTAATAGATTTGAGTTATTTGAAATGGTATGGAGCAGCACCAATTAGAGAAATATGACAAGGATGAGGCAGTGACACACGTTCAGCAAACTACAACCAGCAGTGGTTGAAGAACTAACTGGAGCGTGATCTGCACTCAAAAAAAAAAAAACCTCACAGAATAGAGTGAACACTGAACACAACTGTTCACTATCTCTGAAAGGCTCCTTTCTGTAATTCTATAGTGTTTGCAACCAATGTATTGGATACGGATGGAAGCGCATCACACTAATAGATTTGAGTTATTTGAAATGGTATGGAGCAGCACCAATTAGAGAAAAATGACAAGGATGAGGCAGTGACACACGTTCAGCAGACTACAACCAGCAGTGATTGAAGAACTAACTGGAGCGTGATCTGCACTCAAAAAAAAAACCCTCACAGACAATCTCTAACTGTCCCTCAGAGTCAGCAGAGCAGCGTTCTGTCCCTTACTGAATTCACAGCACAGTGACGCTAAAATGGCGGCGGCGCCTTTTATAGTGCATTCTGACATCATTTCAGCATCCAATCACAGCCATGCCATTAGTTAACATGACCGCAGCAGTACAGGATGTGCCCACACTTCTTAGGATTCCTCATTGGCTGACTAAAATCACATTGCCTCTCAAAGAATTATGGGAACTTCCGATTCCGGTATACGATATATGAAAAATATCGGAACTAAGTATCGGAATTCCGATACAGCGAATATCGGCCGATACCCGATACTTGCGGTATCGGAATGCTCAACTCTACTGGAGAATCATATTGGGCCCATTATATATGGAGAATTATATAGGCCCATCATACACTGGAGCATCATCCATGGGGCCCATCATACACTGGAGCATTATAAATGGGGCCCATCATACACTGGAGCATCATATACGGGGCTCATTATATATGGAGAATTATATAGGGATCTACTAATGATAATATTTTCTATTACGTGTTCCAAATTACTCTATTGGGGCCTCTAAGAAGAAAATAAAAATTATATTAAAAAAACTAATAATTGTGGGTGGTGTGGTAGGTCTCAAAGCAGGGGAGATACAAAGTCCTGGTTGGGATGGGCATGTGGGGCAGTAGAAACGGGAATCACTCCGTTTGCCATGTTCGCCGGCATCGTTTTTGAGGATACCTTTGGGTGGGAGTGACAGGGACAGGGTGAGGAAAATGGTGCTCTGAAAGTCTCCGGGAATCCTCAGACTCGAAGGCTTCCCCCAGTGCCATTGACTCAAACATGAGGCCCTCAATAATTTTTTCCTGAAACTGGAAGAATGTAAGGGGTCTTTGGGACATTTTGCACAGGACAAAAACTGTTGTATGTGGCAGTTTGCATAAGGTAATGCCACCTTTTTGTACCAGGCCCTGGTCTTCTGTTTGACCAGGTATGGTTGCAGAACCTGGTTTGATAAATCAACGCCACCCATAAATTTATTATATTCTGTGATGCAGACCGGTTTTTCCTTGTCCCTAGTGGCACCCCTCTCTCTGACCGTCACAGTGGTGTCCGCATGCAGTGTGGTCAGCATGTAGACATCCTTCCTGTCATCCCACTTCACTGCAAGAAGTTGGTCACTTGTGAGTGAGAATGACGCCCCCTTCTTCAAACGTCTGGACACCAACTGTGACGGAAAACTCACTCTGTTTTTCCTGACTGTCCCACAGGCCCCTGTATTTGCAGCGTGGAGGGATTTATATAGGGGGATGCTGGTGTAGTATTTGTCGGTATACAGGCGGTACCCTTGATTTAGGAAAGGTGTCATTAGCTGCCACACAATTATGCCTGGGATGCCAATTGTCTGGGGGTAGTTTGTGGGCTTTATTTGGCGGTCCCTACCTTCATAAATTAGGAAGGTGGAATTGTACCCTGATGAGCTTTCACACATTTTGAATAATTTTACGCCACATTTGGCACATTTGGAAGGGATAAATTGGCGGAATGACTGACGGCCCTTGTAGCTTATCAAGGACTCGTCTACTACCACATTTTGCTCTGGGGTATAGGAACTAAGAAATGAATTTTGTAGGAGGGAAATTAGGGGTCTCAATTTATTTAGCCGATCATAGTTGGGGTCAGTTCTTGGGAGGGCTTGGGAATTGTCACTGATGTGGAGAAATCTCATCAGGGCTTCGTAACGGACTCGGGACATGACGGCTGCAAATACAGGGGTGCTGTGGACAGCTTTTGTTGCCCAGTAAGGCTGGTTTCACACATCCGTTTTTCCCCTTGCGGCGCCCCCGGCATTTTTTAGCAGCGCCGCATCACAAAACCGTATGCGCCGCATGCGTTTTTTTTTTCCATTGACTTGTATTAGCGCCGCATGGCGCCGCATGTCACTGCGGCGCGTCCGGTTGGTGCCGGATGCGGTGTCTGGTCACCGTACGGTGTCTGGAAAAAACGTTGCATGTAACGTTTTTTGTCTGCGGCGAAAAAGCCGCATGCGCCGGATGCGGCGCATGCGGTTCTTTTTTACAATGAAAGTCTATGGACGCCGCAATGCGCCGCATCGCGGCGTCCGCCGCATCCGGTAGCCGCATCCGGTTTGTTAATTGATATACCAGCCCACAGCAAACATATACAAGGAAGTACCACCCCTCAGCAAACATATAAAAAAAACATTGGGTGGGACATCAGACACAGCCACAGAGAGCCACAGAGAGCCACAGAGACCACAGAGAGCCACAGAGAGCCACCAACGCAGCCACCGACGCAGCCACCGACGCAGCCACCGGACTCGCAGCCAGGATCCGTACCATGGAGCGCCAGGAAAACAGACGGTAAATATGAACCACCCACCCCCAAATTCAAAAATGTAAAATACATATGTCACCAATGTTGTGTGAGCTGATGTTTATTTTTTGTGGCCTGGTACATTATATATGTAATGTTTTTTCTGTGATGGGGATTGGTTCCCCAGGTATTTAATGAAATTAAATTGCCGATGATGGGGTGGGTCCCCGAGTTTAAAATGCATTTGTTTGGGAACTTTATTGTGTATTCACTGCTATTGTTGTGAATGTTGATAATGTAGATCTACTGGTTTTTTGTTGTTTTAGCAGTGATGTGCTTTGTCTCCCTGCGACAATCTGAAATGTGGATGTATTTGTGTATCAAAATGTTTTTTTTTTTTTTAAAAAGTATTAATTTTTTTGGCCAGTTATGTCGTTGTTTTTTATGCTACTATCGGAAATGTGCATGTGTTTACTATGGTAATGTTTCTCTCCATTTTTTTTTTGCCAATGGTTTTTTTTTTTTTTTTTTTGGCTTGTCATGGTTTTATCTACTCATGGTCTGTTGAATTGTTTGACTATGCTAATGTTTTTTTGTTTGCAATATTTTTTCTTTGTGGCCTGTCATGGTTTTATCTACTCATGGTCTGTTGAATTGTTTGACTATGCTAATGTTTTTTTGTTTGCAATATTTTTTCTTTGTGGCCTGTCATGGTTTTATCTACTCATGGTCTGTTGAATTGTTTGACTATGCTAATGTTTTTTTGTTTGCAATATTTTTTCTTTGTGGCTTGTCACGGTTTTATCTACTCATGCTGCTATTATTTTCCTGTGTTTAGTATACAAATGTTGATGTACTTTTCTTTTTGTTGCAATGTTATTTTTTTGGCTGCCTCTGACCTTAGCTAATTATGCTCTTATGTGAAATTTCCATGTTTTTATTATCATATATTTTTTTTTTTTTTGGCCAGGGATACGGTTTACCCTGGTACTGTTGATGGCTATAAAAAATGATTGCATGTGGTCGGAATAATGTCGTTGTTTGAATGTTATATTTTAAAACAGGGACAATCAAAATATATCAACAAATTTTTTTTGGTCTGTTAATTTCACAGCAGAAGAATTGATGCTGCTGATCCAAGGGCGCAGGAGATCCTGGATGCAAGGAGGCAAGCCAGCAGAAAGTAAATGTCATCCCCCATGTCCCTAAAAATTTAATGTTTGTTTTTCTCTTTCAGCCAGGGACAAGGAATCCACATATATTCACTGTCCCTTTTTGTGTCCTAACAGCAGAAGAATTCAACGAGCGGCGCGGCGGCGGCTGAAGCGCAAGTTGAGCAGAGGGGAGGAGAGGAACTCCAAGCTAGGAGGCTAGCAAGCAGAAAGTAAGTATTACAGCACACATTTTGCTCTAATTTACATGTTTGTTTTTTGTGTTTCAGCCAGGGCAAAGGAATACCCATATATTCACTGTCCGTTTTTGTGTCCTTATTCAACAGCCGAAGACTTCACCGGGCGGCAGCGGCTGAAGCCCAAGTTCAGCAGAGGGGAGCAGAGGACCTCCAAGCTAGGAGGATAGCAATGAGAAAGTAAGTATTACAGCACACATTTTGCTATAAATTACATGTTTGTTTTTTATTTCAGCCATGGACAAGGATTCTCAAATTTACAGTACCTTTTTACTTTTACAGTAGAAGACGTCAACAAGAGGGGGAGGCGGCGCTTGTAGATAGAAGAGAACAGGAGGAGAGGCGGGCAAGGAGGGAAGCCAGAAGAAGGTAAACATTACACCCCCCCATTTCAATAAAAATACATGCTTGTTTTTCTTTCAGACAGGGCCAAGAAATATACAAATATATTGACTGTCCCTTTTGTTTCTTCCACAGCAGAGAACATCAAACAGCTGCTGCAGCTGCAGCAATGGCGTTGTTGGCGGAGGAAGCAGCGGCTGAAGCGGCGGCGGCAGCACCACCGGCATCGCCATCTCCTCCCTCCCAGCCAGAGCCAGAGCCGCCACAGCAGGACACATCTTCTTCTGGGAGCCCTCCTACCCATCGTCAGGAATTGGCGGTAAAAATATGTATTTTTAATTTTTCTATCCACAATCCATCTGTGGGCTATATGTCTTGATTGTGTTATTTTAATAACAGGAATCTGAAGATGACGAGGAGCTCCCAGAGGAAGAAGGACGGGGTGGAGAGATACCCGGAGTGGGCTCACAATTCGTAAGTATCCTGCATCAATCTCATAAACACAACATCACAGTACACACAACACATAGAAAAACATTTAGTGCATACTTCACACAGCGGCCAACACCTGCCAATATCCTAATTTTTATTTTCATTTTTTTAGTCTCTCGCATCTGGGAGCCAGAGGGTTTCTCCCAGCGCCTCCCAGAGTCGTCGTGAGACTGTCGGCGGTTCTCAACGTGTAAGTATTATTTTTTTTTTGCCATGTTATATAATTTATGCTTTTTAAAAAACGTGTTATCTACAAATGTTTTGTGCATTAATATTCCCATTGTAACATGTATAATTTTTACAAACTAAAACCATGTATCTGATATATATATATATATTTTTTTTCATTGTTCATTTCACAGGCTTCACAGCGTGCTCCCGACTCGGACACGGAGGAGGGATTGGACGTGGAGTTGATGATCGACCTGGTCCGAGAAAGGGAGCCGCTGTGGAACATGGCGGACCGCCAGCATGCGGATCAAATTGTGACACGACGGCTCTGGACGGAAGTGGCAGCAGCAATGATGCACCGCTGGGAGGACCTCAATCCTAGGTCCCAGAATAAATACCGTAAGTATAGTTCATGTTGCTGACTGTAAAGGTGTTTTTAAAAAAATTCTGTCCTTGTGTAACCAACGCTTCATGTTTTCATGATTTCCTTTTGTGAAACACTATGGAAACAATGAAAACATGAACTCTGGGGGACACGAGGACTAAAGTGTGGTTGTTGTATAGTAACCAATGTGTGCTTTCTCGTTTCAGGGAGAGAATTATGAAGCGGTGGCGGTCTGTGAGGGATCGCTTTAAGAAAGAATTCAATAAGGAAATGCGGGCCCCGAGTGGATCTTCAGGACGCCAGAGTAAGTACAAATATGCACAAGCTCTGGCGTTCCTGCGTGAAACCATGGTCACCAGAAGGTAAATATTAACATCAAATGTAATATTTTTTTTTGTTTTCACCCAGGGCCATTCCACATCTGTATATTAATTTTATGTTTTTGTTTCTTCCACAGCACGGTGAGCAGCACTCGGGCGCCCGCAGAGTTGGAGCCTTCTAGAGCGATCCCTCAGGAGACCGACACCGAGGGACACTTTGACCAACCCTCCACATCTGACCCTTCCCACACTTCACACACACACGATCCCGCTGTCCCTTCCACCAGCGCTGGAGCACGTGGCCGCCTGCAATGCATGAATCTGCTGGTCAGGATATAGCCTTCCCTTTACCACACCCTTCTGATCCTGCCACCTCTAGTACAGCTGCGGGTACTGGGCGGCAGCGTCAGAAGGGTCAGGAAAAGAACTATGCGCCCGAGTTCTTACACATGAACGCATCTTTCCAGAACTGCCTTAAGTTGCTATCTGAACAAGTTTCCGCAGGCCTTCGTCAGATAACCACACTAGTTGGTGAGGTCAAGACACTTCTGGAAACTGTGCGTTCTGAGATAAGAGCACCCCCGAACTACAGCTTTTTTAGGTCGGTTGCGGAGCGCATAGATCCGCTATCTTATGACCAGCAGATGTATGTGATGCACACGTGCCACGCTGCTGTAGTGCAGGTTGTCTCCCATCCTCAATCCACCCCAGTCATTCCACCACCTCCCCCCCCTACAGCCGCCGTCCATCTTCCCCCCCCTCCACCTGCCATACCTCCTCCCCCTCCTATTCAATACCAACCACATCCCCAGTACCAACCACCTCCCCAGTACCAACCACCTCCCCAGGTCCAACCAACTACCCAGTACCAACCACCTCCCCAGGTCCAACCACCTCCCCAGTACCAACAACCTACCCACTACCAGCCACCTACCCCCTACCACACTTCTACCTACCAATCTACTTCCCCCTTCCAAATACCTACTATGTCACCTGTTCCTCATGCACAACCCTCCACTCCACCACCACCCACCTGTTCTGCCTTGTCTTCCCATTCTTTTGGTCTTTCCACCCCTTCACCTCTTCCTGTTCCTTCCCCACCACCATCCCGTTCGTCCCTCCACACTCTCCACACTCCCACGGTCGAAGTGTCCCGCAGCCCCTCCAGCAGTATTTCCACCCCACACTACACTGACCTGTAGTTAATGTTACAATTTTTTTTCATAAATTTATTTAAAAAAATAAAGTTGAAAACCAAAAAAATTTATTTAAAAAAATAAAGTTTACTAAAAAAAATAATAAAGTTGAATAAAATATAAAGGTTATTTAAATCTGAAGAATTGGGCCACAAGGCCTACTTTAATAACAATTATATTAAAAAATATTTTTTTCAATAAATTGTTCATTGGTTTAACATTGTTGTCTGTCTTTTATTTATAGGATGTTAAGTTTTAAATTTGGTATACAGGTACACCTAACTTTGGCTAAAAGGTTCATAAATGTAACCTTTTTGGCAAAGTTATGTCCCGGGTTGTGTAGTATGCAAAGTGTATTTTTTTTTTAATAAAAATGTGTACACCCCAGTTTTCCCCTACTCCAGGCCCACCAAAAACATATCATGTTTTCAGTATTTCCTTTGTATTGCACAGGTGAGGCAATTATCACCTGAGCAATACAAAGGAAAGACAGAAAACTGACATGTTGGTGGGCCTTGAGGAATGGAGTAGGGGAAACATAATGTACACTTTTTGTAGGACAAATGGTGAAATACTTTTGTTAATACAATTTCACCTTTTGTCCTAAAAAGGGTACATTGTAGGCCATGTGTCACCAAATCCAGTCATCAAGGCCTAACAACAGGTATTGTTTGCAGTATTTCCTTTGTATTGCACAGGTGAGGCAATTATCACCTGAGCAATGCAAAGTAAAGACTAAAAACTTGACATGTTGGTGGGCCTTGAGGACTGCAGTTGGGGAAACATGGCCTACAATGTACACTTTTTTGGACAAAAGGTGACAGCCATGGACACAACAGTGGCAAGAAGGTTATAGTAGAAAACACACAAGAAGGTAGACAAGTAAACTATTAAAGGTTTATTGTGGGTAAAGAAAATTATTAAAATAAACAATACATTTATCACACTCTCTCATCCTGCCAGTCAACACTACCTTCCGGTGACACAAAGTATTGAGCAAACTGGTCCCTCATTCTAGAAACTGCAACTGTACTGCGAGTGGTAATGTTGGTGTAGTTGTGCAAAGTTGTTTCTTGATTGTGGTCCTCCAGAGAAATTGGTTCCTTGGTTAGGACAAAATTATGGAGGACCACGCACGCTTTCACTACATCATCAACAGTCTCGGTCTTCAAGTTTATTGCAGTCAAAAGGACACGCCATTTTGCTGTCATAATGCCAAAGGCACACTCCACCATCCGTCTGGCTCTTGTGAGGCGGTAGTTAAATACCCGCTTTGTATGTGTCAATTCTCTGCTGGCATACGGCTTCAATAGGTGTTGGGACAGCTGGAATGCCTCATCACCTACACAAACAAATGGCATTGGTGGGCCTGAGGTTTGAGGCAGTGGCCTAGGGGGGGGAAACTGAAAACTGTTTCCATACAATTTACGTCCCATAGCAGATATTTTAAACACTTGGGAGTCATTAGACCGTCCATAAGACCCAATGTCCACCGCGATAAACTTGTAGTGCGCATCTGCAATAGCCATCAGGACGATAGAGAAATATTTCTTATAGTTAAAGAATTCAGATCCAGTTCCTTTTGGCTTTTGAAT
>JARQOD010013023.1:0-17382 GCA_033576555.1 Oophaga sylvatica
AAATTCCATATTTGCCACCAATTTGTCCCAGGAGTCCAATTTCTAGAATTGAGAAGACAGCAAGAGATTTATGTTTAAGTATTATTTCATTAATACTTTTTAGAACACAACCTCCTTGCTGTTCAAATTTTGCCTTTGTGATGCCAATGCTATTTCCAATTTGGAAGTGATAACTTATCTTTCCCTTTGAAATGTTTGTATACAATCTTTCTTGAATCTTGCTATCCTGTTTTTCAAATGAAGTTTATAACTACTGAATTTATTCTCTTGAAATTAAACTTAGGTGGATTTATCGGAAAATTCTGCAGGATATATAAAATTAGTAGCAACCATATTTTAAAGTAAAGGCCAACAAAATTGCAGCTAATTTTATTGAGAAAGGGCGACACATTTAGTTTAATATACTCTGATGGATCAATTGAAAAATATATTTTCAGATAATTTAAAGATTCCCCTTTTTAAGCATTCTAGCTGGCTGGGGAAAAATTTTATTATCCACCATCTCCCTCTCACCCAAAGGCAACTATGTGACTGCAGACTTCTGAAACCTTACTCACCGCACCGCACGCTGTCAGAATTCTCTAGTATTACTGCGAAGAAGGTGGTGAAGCATACGACTTCCATACTTCCGGCCCAATAGCGTAGCTACCAGGGGGTAGAGGGGGTTATTATGATTGTCAAAGGGATACGCAAAGGGTGTTATTACTTTCAAGGGGACAAAATGTTGGCAATATTTTCTAGGGCACTTACACAGAACATTACTATATTCTAGAGGCTTGCTTTACCATCTAGAGAGCAATAGTACCACACAATAGGTAAAGTGATAGGGACAGAGCCTCAGTATTGAGTTATGAGTAGGATTGAGGAGTTTGTGCTGGTTGGTAATAGATGGGGCTATTCTGGAATGTGAGAAGTCAGATGTGTCTTTGTTGTGATCTCTGCAGTCGAATCCTGGCTGGAAAAAGTTGCCTGGGCAGATGGAAAAGACAGGAAAAGTGAATTTTTAGGCAATCACTGCAATCAAATGATTCCTGTAACTGTCAATGAGACTTCTGCACCTCTCGACATGTATTTGGTCCACTCCTCAAGAGTAAACTGCTCCAGTTGTCTCGTGTTTGAAGGTTGCCTTTTCCAGACGGCATGTTTCAGCTCTTTCCAAAGATGCTCAATAGGATTTAGGTCAGGGCTCATAGAAGGCCACTTCAGAATAGTCCAATGTTTTCCTCTTAGCCATTTTTGGGTGTTTTTAGCTGTGTGTTTTGGGTCATTATCCTGTTGCAAATCCCATGACCTGTGACTGAGACCAAGCTTTCTGTACTGGGCAGCTCATTTCTCTCTAGAATCTCTTGATAGCCTTGAGATTACATTGTACCCTGCACAGATTCTAGACATCCTGTGCCAGATGCAGCAAAGCAGCCCCAGAACATAACAGAGCCTCCTCCATATTTCACAGTAGGGACAGTGTTCTTTTCTTGATATGCTTCATTTTTCCATCTGTAAACATAGAACTGATGTGCCTTGTCAAAATGTTCCATTTTTGTCTCATCTGTCCATAGGACATTCTCCCAGAAGCTTTGTGGCTTGTCAACATGTATTTTGGCAAATTCCAGTTTGGTTTCTTTATGATTTTCTTTTTTTCAACAATGGTGTCCTCCTTGGTTGTCTCCCATGAAGTCCACTTTGGCTCAAACAACGATGGATGGTGCGATTTGACACTGATGTTCCTTGAGCTTGAAGTTCACCTTTAATCTGTTTAGAAGTTTTTTCTGGGCTCTTTCGTTACCATTCGTATTATCCGTCTCTTTGATTTGGCAGTCAATTTTGCTCCTGTGGCCACATCCAGGGAGGTTGGCTACAATCCCATGGAGCTTAAATGTCTGAATGAAATGTGCAACTGTAGTCACAGAAACAACAAGCTGCTTGGACATGGTCTTAAACTTTTACCTTTAACATGTTTGTCTAGAATTTTCTTTCTAATCTCCTGAGACAATTCTTTCCTTTGCTTCCTCTGGTCCGTGTTGAGTGTGATACATACCATGTCACTAAACAGCACAGTGAGTATCTGTAGCCCTCTATACAGGCCCACTCACTGATTCCAAGATGTAGACACCTGTGATGCTAATTAGTGGACACACCTTGATTTAACATGTCCCTTTTGTCACATTATTTTCAGGGTACCATCATTTCTGTCCAGGCCTATTTCATGAGAGTTATTTTTTTTAAATTCTGTGGAAGCATGGTTGAAAAGTAATGTCTGACTTTCATTTGTTCATTTTCATAGATTTTGGATTTATTATTACTTTTGTCAGATTCAAGTTATTTCTGTCACCATTGTGGGTTTTTCTGTCATTAAACGAGGGTACCAAGAATTTTGACCACGCGTGTAGGTTGACACTTTCTCACAATGAGAAGCATATTTGAAGCTTTCAGTCTTTTCTGTTATGTTTTGGTAGCTGAGGAGAGCAGGCAAAAACGGCAATACACCAGAGAGGTTGGAATCTACTGGATTGCAGTACCCTGACTAACCACCACAACTAAAGGCAGCCATGGAGCATTCCTACGTTGGTCCTAGACGCCTCGTCACAGACTGAGAGGCTAACTACACCTAAAGAAAGAAGAGGAAAGCTATCTGCCCCGGAGCAGATCCCCAAAGAACATAGGAAGCCCCCAAACATGTAATGGCGGTTAGACAAGAGGGAATAAAGACACAGACAGAAAATAGTATGAGCAAACGCTGGGGCCCAATCTGCCTAGACAGAAAAAGAATAGGAAGGATTCTTACTGCAATCCAAAAAACCCTAAAAAAAACAATGCTACTAATTGCAAAAACACCTGAGATCACACGACCTCTACCACCTAAATTAGTTCTCTGGTGTAACAAAACTAAGCCGCAGCCACAGAAAAAAACCTGGAAAAGGCAAATGAACAAACAACAGTGGCTCCAGAGGAACCGAGAGGAGACCAAGCCCCCCGGGAGGGGAACCTGGCCAACCTCACAAAAATGCAGAGAAATATGCAAAAGGCAAGCACAAAAACAAAAAACAGAAAATATCTTATCTGAGAGCAGGAGAAGAGGCAAGACTCAGCAAGCTTCCAAGTGAACCAGGAAACAACGTTGAGACAAGAACAATTGATCACCGGCAACCATGATGGGGGAAACCTCCCTTATATCCAGCCAGTCTGTGATTCCTGATTGCCAATCCTCATTGAATGGTTCAGTACTGTTTGTAACCACCAGAGGGAGCTTCTGCTCAGAATTCATTTCTAAAACATTCATAACAGTACCCCCCCCCTTGAGGAGGGGTCACCGAACCCTCATTTGTGCAACCAGGTCGGTCAGGATGAGCTCTGTGATACGCACGGATCAGTCTCCTAGCATGGATGTCCGAAGCAAACACCCAAGAATTGTCCTCTCCGACCATAACCTCTCCACTTAACCAAATACTGGAGTTTCAGTCTAGAAAAACGAGAATCCAATATTTTCTCAACCACATACTCCAGATTGCCCTCAACCAAAACAGGGTCAGTGGGCGCAGCCATAGGAACCACTGGCTCGACAAACCTCTTCAATAAAGGACTTGTGGAACACGTTATGGATCTTAAATGTCCTGGAAGAAGTAAACGAAAGGAAACAGGATTAAGAATCTCCATGATCTTATAAGGTCCAATAAAACCTAGGCTTAAACTTAGGAGATGCAACTCTCATAGGGATATTTCTTGAGGACAACCAGACCAAGTCCCCCACTTCAAACCGAGGACCATCAGTCCTATGCCGGTTGGCAAACCGCTGGGCCTTCTCCTGAGAGAGGGACAACCTCTCCACTACCTGGTCCCAAATCTGCTGCATCGCTCCACAACAGAGTCAACACCTGGACAGACAGAAGCCTCCGTCTGTCCCAAAGAAAATTGAGGGTGAAACCCAAAAATTGCAGAAAAATGGAGACATCAAAGTGGCAGAGCTTGCCCTATTATTAAGAGCAAACTCAGTGAAAGGCAAAAAAGAGACCCAGTCATCTTGATCAGCAGACACAAAGCATCTCAGATAAGTCTCCAATGTCTGGTTTGTTCTCTCAGTTTGTCCATTGGTCTGAGGATGAAAAGCAGAGGAGAAAGACAATTG
The DNA here is from genome assembly GCA_033576555.1 of Oophaga sylvatica. Lineage (NCBI taxonomy): Eukaryota > Metazoa > Chordata > Amphibia > Anura > Dendrobatidae > Oophaga > Oophaga sylvatica. The sequence goes on from JARQOD010013023.1 coordinate 4,121, forward strand.
AACACCAAGTCTAGACAAAAAGTCCTCCAAATCTGGAAACAAACTGGACTCCTCTGTCAGACACAATGTTTCTCAGGAATGCCTGTAACCGAACCACGTGCTGAAGGAACAAGGCACCAATTCGGAGGAGAAGGCAACTTAGGTAAGGCACAAAGATGTATCATCTTGGAAAACCTATCACAAATCACCCAGATAACGGTCATTATCTGAGAAACAGGGAGGTCGGAAATAAAATCCATAGAGATATGGGTCCATGGTCTCTTGGGCACAGGCAATGGCATCAACAAACCACTAAGCGAGAGCAAGGATTGGAGCGAGAGCAAGTCCCACAGGACTGCACAAACTCCCTGACGTCACTAGACAAAGTAGGCCACCAAAAAGGACCGACTCACCAAGTCTTGGTACCAAAAATTCCGGGATGACCGCCCAACGCGGAACAATGAATCTCGACATCACACTCTTCTTCCACTGGTCTGGGACAAACAATTTCCCAAAGGGCAGCGCTCGGTTTATCCTCCTGACACCCCTCCAGAGCCAGTCTCAAATTGGGCGAGATGGCGGAAAGAACTACACCCTCTTTCAAAATAACAGCAAGGATCAGATAACTCAGGAGAGTCAGCAAGGAAACTCCTCGAGAGGGCATCCGCCTTAACATTCTTAGTGCCAGGAAGAAAGGAAACCACAAAATTAAAAAATGTGAAAACAAGGCCCACCTGGCCTGTCTAGGATTAAGTCGCTTGGCTGATTCCAGATAAACCAATTCTTATGGTCCGTGAGGACCACCACCTGATGTTTGGCTCCCTCCAGCCAATGTCTCCACTCTTCAAAAGCCCACTTCATGGCCAATAACTCCCGATTACCCACGTCATATATTACGTTCAGTTGGAGAAAATTTTCGAGAGAAAAAAGCACAAGGGTTCTTTTAGAGGTCTCAGGATCTCTTTGGAACAAAACGGCACCTGCCCCAATTTCAGAGGCATCAACCTCCACGTGAAATGGCAGAGAAACATCAGGCTGCCGTAGAACAGAGCAGAAGTGATACTCCGTTTAAGTTCCTGAAACGCAGAGACGCCTCAGGAGGCAATTCACCACATCAGAAACCCTTTTTGGTCAAATCAGTCAATGGTTTAACAAAAACAGAGAAATTACCAATAAATTACGATAAAAATTGGCAAAACCCCAAAAATCTCTGAAGAGCCTTTAATGAAGTAGGTTGAACCCAATCACAGATGGCCTGAACCTTTACCAGGTCCATTTCAAAACAATGGAGACAAAATAATCCCAAAATTAGATCCCTGTACGGAAAAAATGCACTTTGATCCCTTCAAACAGAGCATTCTCTCTCAAAATCTGGAACACAGTCCGAACATGTTTCACATAAGTCCCATCATTGGAAAAAATCAAGATATCATCCAAATAAACAATCAAAATTTATCCACAAAATCCCTGAAAAAGTCATTCATGGAAGGACTGGAAGACGGAAGGACATTAGTGAGCCCAAAGGGGAACACTAGGGACTCAAAATGCCCCTCGGGGGATTAAACGCAGTCTTCCATTCATCCCCGTGCTTAATCGAATAAGGTTTACGCCCCCCTGAGGTCAAGCTTGGTAAACCAAGTAGCACTTTTACCCTGGGAAAAAAGGTCAGAAATCAAGGGGAACGGGTATTGATATTTTACAGGATATTGTTCAAGAGACGATAATCAATACATGGCCTTAATGAACCATCCTTTTTTGCCCAAAGAAAAAACAGGCACCCAAAAGGGGAAGAGGATGGTCTGATATGACCCTTCTCCAATGACTCCTTGATATAAACCCCATAGCGCATGTTTAGGTACGACAAGTTAAAAAAAGGGGACCTTTTTGGGAATTTCTACCAGGCACTAATTCAATAGTCAGTCAACTCCTATGGGGGGGCAAGGGTGCAGATTTACTTTCGCTAAACACATCAGAAAAATCAGTCAAAAAGTCAGGGACATCTGAGCCTGGTGAGAGGCAGAAAAAACAGGAGTGGTGGCATTAACACATTGGCAGCCCCAAAATGGTTAAAACACAGATTTCCCCAATCCAAAACGGATTATAGACTGCAACCAAGGGAAACCTAGTACAAAATTCAGCAGATTATACAGCCCAAAAATTTGCAACTCTCCTGATGATCTTAACCCCATTATCACCTGAGTAGAGAACTGGGGTTTATTCCAGAAAAAAAGGGGGAGAATCAATCCCCAGTAGGGAAAGACTTCCGTAGGATATCAAGGGAAACCCACAACGTTTAGCAAAATCAAAACCCTCAGGTTTAAAAGCTGCTCCCGAATCAAAAAAAACCTGAGCAAAAATGGGACAAAGGGGAGCAAATCAGGATAACAGTCAACAGAAATTTAGTCTGAACACTACCCAAGACAACTGAGCATGCAAAACCCCTTCCCACTTAGGGCAGAATGAAATAGCATGAAGGCCATTACCACAGTGGAAACATAACCCATTGCGTTTTCGAAACTCATGACGCTGTGCCCCAAAGCCACTCTATCACACTGCATGGGTTCAGAACGGGTTCACAAGGCAACACTATACCACGCATACCTCTATCTCACCAAACGCGCAATTTAATCGCCAATGACATAGATCATTGAGACCAGAGGAGCAGGAAAAACCCACCATAACATCTTTTACATTCTCGACAGACCCTTCCCAAAAAGGGCTGCCAAAGCATCATCTTCCATTTGGCAGAACTGCCCCACTTTCAAATTTCTGACAGTACAACTCAGCGCCTCAAGCCCCTGATTTAATCCAACAAGGTTTTTTTCAGCTTGATCAGTGACATTAGGTTCATCGACAATAACCCCAGAGCCAGAAAAAAATGCATCAACATTACTCAAAAAAAGGGTCCCCGGTGCCGGGAAAAACCCCAATCCTGAGTCGCCGCGCAGGAGAGAGATGACAATTTAACCTGCTGTGCTGCGTTCCCTGAGGCCCTTAGGTTTTAAGGAAAAAAACAACTTACAGTTATTTTTTGAATTCAGAAATTAGCTCGATCCCCCAAAAAACAAATCTGGCATGGGGATCCTAGTTCCACAACCGGCAACCCTGCAAGATAGGTAGCAATACTCCGAACTTCAGTGGCAAGCTGATCCACACGGCCAGACAACTGTGCAAACTCCATTGAGAGAAAAAAAAATCCTCCTCGCACCCAAAAAAAGAGGAAAAAAAAAATGCAACAAACAGAAAAAAAAAAAAACTCTGACAACCCTGACAACTTTCTTCTTTCCACACTTTTTTTTCCCTTCTGTGAGACCGTAAATTTCAGTTTGGCCGGGATACTTTTGTTTTGGTAGCTAGGAGAGCAGGCAAAAACCGCAATACACCAAGAGGTTGGAATCTACTGGATTTCAGTACCCTGACAACCACCAAAACTAAAGGCAGCCAGGAGCGTTCCTACTTGGCCTAGACGCCTCGCACACCTGAGAGGCTAACTACACCTAAAGAAAGAAAGAGGAAAGCTATCTGCCCCGGAGCAGATCCCCAAAGAACATAGGAAGCCCCCAAAACATGTAATGGCGGTTAGACAAGAGGGAATAAAGACACAGACAGAAAATAGTATGACAAACGCTGGGGCCCAATCTGCCTAGACAGAAAAAGAATAGGAAGGATTTACTGCAATCCAAAAAACCCTAAAAAAAACCAACCTACTAATTGCAAAAACACCTGAACACACGACCTCTACCACCTAAATTAGTTTTTCTGGGTAACAAAACTAAGCCGCAGCCACAGAAAAAAACCGGAAAAGGCAAATGAACAAACAACAGTGGCTCCAGAGGAAAAGAGAGAGACCAAGCCCCCCGGGAGGGGAACCTGGCCAACCTCACAAAAATGCAGAGAAATATGCAAAAGGCAAGCACAAAAACAAAAAACAGAAAATATCTTATCTGAAGCAGAGAAAGAGGCAAGACTCAGCAAGCTTCCAAGTGAACCAGGAAACAACGTTGAGACAAAAAATTTATCACCGGCAACTATGATGGGGGGGAAACCTCCCTTAAAATCCAGCCAGTCTGTATCCTGATTGCCAATCCTCATTGAATGGTTCAGTATGTTTGTAACCACCAGAGGAGCTTCTGCTCAGAATTCATTCTAAAACATTTTATAACACTTTTCATTTTCTTGATTAGCTTCTCCCATGGAGCGTTCCTATGTTGGTCCTAGACGCCCGTCAAAAGCTGAGAGCTAACACACATAAAGATAGAAAAGGAAAGCTATCTGCCCCCGGAGCAGATCCCCAAAGAACATAGGAAGACCCCAAACATGTAATGGCGGTTAGGGCAAAGGGAATAAAGACACAGACAGAAAAAAAAGTATGAGCAAACGCGGGGCCCCAATCGCCTAACAGAAAAAGAATAGAAGGATCTTACTGCAATCCAAAAAACCCAAAAAAAACCAACGCTACTAATTGCAAAACACCTAATCACACGCTTCTACCACCAAAAATTAGTTTCCTGGTTAACAAAACTAACCCACCACAAAAAAAACCCGGAAAAGGCAAATGAACAAACAACATGGCCCCGGGGAAAAAACCGGGGAAGGAACCAACCCCCGGGGGGAGGGGAACCCGGGGCCAACCTAAAAAAAAATCAGAGAAATATGAAAAGCAAGCAAAAAACAAAAAAACAGAAAATATTTTATCAAGCGGAGAAAGGAAGACTCACAAGTTTCCAAGTGAACCAGGAAAAACGTTAAAAAACAAAAAAATTGCTACCGGCAACCATGGGGGGGGGAAAACCCCCCTTTATATCCACCACCTGATTCCTGATTCCAACCTCTTTGAAGGTTCATACTGTTTTAACCACCAGGGACTTCCCAAAATTTAAATTTCAAAACTTCAAACATTTTTTGTTTTTCTTGATTAGCTTCCCACAGCCAATTGAAAAAAAGTGAAAAAAAGGTGAGAAAGGGCATTCCCCGGGTAAAAACCCTTTTGTTAAACACAGAGGAACCCCTTCACAAAATAAACCGGCCAAAAAAAAAAAACAATTAAAAGGGAATCTGCATAGTTTTTGCTACCCTTTAGAGGACCGAGGGGGAAAAACGAAAAAAATTTCCAGGAAACCCGGGGGGGGAGGGCCAAAAAAGACGGGGGAGGGGAAAACAAAAAAAAGGGCCCCACCAAAAAACGGGGAAAGAAAGGCCCACAAGGAAAAAAAAAGTTTTTTTTTAACCCCCCCCAAAAGGAACGGAAAAGGCCCCAAGGCCCAAAAAGGGAAGGGCCCCCCAACCGGGGCCAGAAAAAGGCACCCGGGCCCCCCCCCCCTTTTTGGGGGGGGGGAAACCCTTTGGGGTTTTTTTGGGGGGGGTTTTCCAAAACCCAGGGGGGGCCGCGCTTGTGGGGGAGCTGGAACCGGGGGAAACGGTTTTCCGCACCCCGCGCCTGGAACCCGATGTGCCCTTTGGTTACCAGCTCCCCAAGCGCGCTGGTATCCAACTAATGCGGGTAATGGCACTTCCCCAGTGCCCGTCCTGATCGCCCCCGAGCTCCTGTTTGGCACACGCACATCATTGCGACACACCACGACCTGATCTTTGTGGGGATCGCTATTTCGCTATGTGAGAGGGGCCCAAAAAACCCAAAAAGACCTAGTGTTCCTTCAGTCATTAACCCCAAAAAGGAAATCAATGCATTCCCTTTAAAGTTTTTTCTGTCTCTTTAAAAGGGGTTTAACCCTTAAAAAAAAACAAATGTTTTCCATTATGCATATCTTTGCTGTATACAAGAAAAATTTGGGGAAACACATACCACTCTTGTCCGTGAAAGGGGAGACCTCAAGCTAAAAAAATAATAATAATATACAAGTTATATAATGGCTAAAAATAGCCTATTCCTCATCTACGCACAGACTGCTTACTCAAAAAAAAAAGATACTTGAAACACAGGTACACTCTATTCTGCTTACACTTTAGGTACTGACCACCAGAAATTTAGGTTGATAGATTGAGCATATACCTGATGATTTCATTCTCCCACAAAAAAATTACCTTACACATTTTTTTATACTGGCACAGAATAAAATGTTGAACCGATTGCGTAATATAAATGAGTTGTCAAAGTCAAACGTAATAAGCCACAGAAAAATCAATTATCATAGAATCCTGAACAAGAAACAAAGAAAGGTAAGTTGGAAGGGACCTCCGGTCATCTGGTCCAACCCCCTGCCAAAGCAGGATTCTCTAAATCAACCAACAAGTCTATCCAGCCTCTGTTTTAAGACTTTGAATTATGTGCAAGATGCTTCAATATTTCTCACAATAATAGTAAAACTAATTGCATCTTTCAAAAACAAACAGCAAAGGGCATATTTCACCAAAGAGCCGAGTGGAAACTCAGCTAATGGAACCGCGTCTTTTTTTTTTTTTCTTAAATAATGCTTTTAAAGATCCAGCAAACAGAAATGAAATGTTACAGAAATGAATAAGCAATGCTTTAAAAAAATTCTTTGTTTTTTCATGTGTTGGTGCTAATGTTTTTAGGCTAGGGAATGGGTATTAAAGTTTTTAACCCAATAATAGGAACTACGAACCCCGGATTTATTGTTTATATTGGATAGGCAAGTCGAAAACTATGTAGGGGAAATTGGATGTTTTCCACAGTCATCAATACTTTGAATATTTTGTCATGTAACCTTATATCAATTTTCACAAAGCTCAGAAATTTCACAAAGGTTTATTTTTCATAAGCTTCTTCAGCAACTTGTTCTGAAATTAGGAAAATGCTTTAATGTACAAAGCCTTCACCCAAGTTATTGTTAAAAGAATCAATTATTCTTCATTTACAGAGTAAGCATTGTTCTTGTGTTTCTATGAAATGCAATTAAAATATAACCGGGTACAGAGAACCTCAATAGGCACACATACTGTGGTGCTCCAGGTCTTTGATAAAAATGGCATTATCCCCCTATCCCAGTGCTCGGTCAGGAAGTGTGGGAAGAGATTAGGGGAAAGTAGGGAGCTTTTTTTTGAGTGGAATTGAATTTTGCTCAAATTTTATAAAAATCCTATTCTCCAAAATGCGGATTTTTGTAATTCGCCTGCATGAATTCAGTAATCACAAGCTGGCTGGCCACCATTTTGCAGAAACCATGCATTCTTTCAGGGTACCCATTTTCTGGTAAGCTAATTTGGGGGCAACACAAGGGGTCTGCCTGTCGTTCAAATTTAGGAGTGATGCATCGGTGAAAAAAAAGCTTAAACAGAAATATCTGCCATGTACAGGGGTTGTCTCGCCCCATACTAAGGTCACTGTTAGCCCCACAACTTGTGAAACAGCGTAGTATGTATTGTTTCGCTGTGCTGCGTGTAATATGGTTTACCTTTTAGAAGTTTGTCCCGCCTCTCTCCCTGTCTGTCTCCCTACATGATTGAGCAACCCCCCTACTTTTTTTTCCTCATTTTTGTGTCAGCCATCGTAGGAAGCACGTATCTAGCACCTCAGGGTCAGAATAGCCTATTTTAACCTACTGCAGCTGTTACAGCTACTGCACCGAATTGTGCATACAAAAAAATTCAGCTTTAAAATAAACCTTCTTCTGAATCTTATCATAGCTCCTGCATCATGTCATGCTAACTATGAAATCTCTTTGGGGTGATAAATTTGGGACCTAGAAGTACAAATTCACTGTACACTCTTTTCCAAAAAATGCAACTGACTTAGGCGCGTCTAATACCTGCATCTTTTAGAATCGAGTTTGCAGTGAATTTCTACTGATATGGTTCGGGGTTATTAATCCCAATCCACCCAGCACCTCACAACATCGACCAAATTTCTCCCCCTAATGGTACACCAAGACAGCCTAGAAATGGTGACTCAAGCGCCCTACACTTGCAGCCAGTTATGAAGTCAGACTAGTCACACGGTTTTTATTGTATTTACAGAAAAGAGGAAGTTATAGTACATTACCACAAAAGGATAATAAGTTACAAAAAAGAGCTAACTTACTAGCTTAAACCAGCTTCCAACTGTCTTCAACACCTCTTCAATAATGAGTGAACTTTTGGAAAGCAATTTTGATGGAATGGTCTGCCGTTGTCATGTCATGTTTGGAGAGCCCCTGATTGTCTAAAAAGTGAAAACCACACCAAATAAGTGACCACATTTTGGAAACTAGACCCTTCAAGGAATGTATCAGATGTGTGGTGAGCACCTTAACCCCTAGGTGCTTCACAGAAGTTTATAACGTAAGAGCCTGAAAATAAAAAAATCACATTTTTATCATAAACCTTTTATCTTAGCTCCAATTTTTTTATTTTAGCAAGGGTAACAGGACAAAATGGACACCAAAATTTGTTGTTCAATGCTCCTGAGTACGCCGATACCTTATATGTGGTCAAAAAACTACTTTTTGAATGATGAATGAAAAAAATTGTAGCGGTCTGGGAGAACTGAGATAAAGGATAAATGTGAGGACAGCAATCTGGTTAACAAACCTTTATTAACCCTTTGATCTCCACAACACGTTTCGATAGCATAACACTATCTTCATCGGGTGTACAAAGGGAATGAACAAGGAAATGACATCTTTATAAGGAAGGTACTAAGGGATTGGTAAGAGTCATGACCTCAAAATACCCTTCATATGCCAATTAAAAACAGAGACAAGTATGAAATGAGATGTGAAAATGGAAACTGTTATTTACGGTAGCTGAGGAGTGCAGGTAAAAAAGGAAATACACCAGAGCAGTTGGAATCTATGAGATTGCAGTACCCTGACTAACCACCACAACTAGAGGCAGCCGTGGAGCGTTCCTACGTTGGTCCTAGACGCCTCGTCACAGCCTGAGAAACTAACTACACCTAAAGATAGAAATAGGAAAGCTATCTGCCCCGGAGCAGAACCCAAAGATAATAGAAAGCCCCCAAACATGTAATGGCGGTTAGACAAGAGGAAATACTGACACAGAAAGAAAATAGTATGAGCAAACGCTGGGGCCCAAACTATCTAAATGAAAAGGACAGGAAGGGTACTTACGCAATCCCAGAAAACCCTGAAAAACACCAACTCTACTAAATTTTCAAAATCACCTGAGATAACACGACCTCTACCACCTAAATAGTTTCTCTGGTGTAACAAAAACAGCAGCCACTGAAAAAACTGCAAAAAGCAAAAGTACAAAACACAGTGGCTGGACTAAACTGAGAGGGCAAAAGCCCCCGGAGGGGACCCAGAAGGCCCCCACAGAAGTGCAGGACAAAATGCAAAAATAAGCAAAAACACAAAATAAAAATTGTCTTATCTGATAGCAGAGATGCAGACACGACACAGCAGGCTACAAGGGAAACTGGAAAGAAGGATTCAGACCAGAACAATTGATCACCGGCAACCCTGATGGGAAAATGATTCCCTTAAAAAGACCAATCAGTAACACCTGATTCCCAATCCTCACTAGTACCGCTATAACCACCAGAGGGAGCCTCTGCTCAGAACTCATCTCAAACACCCTTCACAACAGGAAACACAAGATGGAAAACACAATAAGTACCGCTTATTTAAAAACTAGACATTCAAAAACATAATAAAAATAAAAAAATGTAAAAAATAAAGAAAGAAAGAAAAATTTAAAATAACTACATGAGCAGCAACAAAATAAATATCCCATTCTATAATTTTTTTATAAAATAGATAATATTAAAGGTGGTCACCTATTTATAATAACAAAAAACTAATCTTATTGTTAATGGTTAACCACATTGTCAATTACTAAATTGGCCCCTCGGAGCCAGGGTGCCAAGTTTAAAAATCCAAAAGCATTCTTTATTAATGAGGCTGTTCAGACGGTCAGGGGTAGTGTAAGTTATCTGATCAATAATAATAAGCCTTGTGAATTTTGGGTCCTTTGGGGAAATGTACTAAAATGTTTAGATATGCTGTGTAATTGATAACCCGTTCGTATGTTGTGCCGGTGTTTATTAAGGTGCGCATGCATAATCTGTATTCATTTTTGGTTTGACTGGTAAATATTCAGATAATACAGGGTCCCCCTTCAAGATGAACGAAAACTTGTTAAGAAAATTCTGGATGGCAACCCTGGATTGGTTGTTGTAGGTGGAAACCAAGCTCCATTTAGTCAACTCCGAGAAATTGTTTTACTATTATTTGCTTATAGTTGATTCTATTTACTAATACATGAGTCTTGTGTAGTGACTTCGTTTTTGTAAAAGCATCATGTAGCAGTTTTTTTACATATAACATAGTACACTGCTCAAAAACATAAAGGGAACACTCAAATAACACATCCTACATGTGAATGAATGAAATATTCTCATTGAATACTTTGTTCTGTACAAAGTTGAATGTGCTGGCAACAAAACACACAAAAATCATCAATGGAAATCAAATTTATTAACCAATGGAGGCCTGGATTTGGAGACACACCCAAAATTGAAGTGGAATGTAATGTCCTTAAAACAAGTTAAAATGATGCTCAGTAGTTTGTGTGGCCTCCACGTGCCTGTATGATCTCCCTACAACGCCTGGGCATGCTCCTGATGAGGGGGTGGATGGTCTCCAAAGGGATCTCCTCCCAACCTGGACTAAAGCATCCGCCAACTCCTGGACAGTCTATGGGTGGATGGAGCGAGACGTGATGTCCCAGATGTGTTCAATCGGATTCAGGTCTGGGGAACGGGTGGGCCAGTCCATAGCTTCAATGCCTTCATCTTGCAGGAACTGCTGATACACTCCAGCCACATGAGGTCTTGCATTGTCCTGCATTAGGAGAACCCAGGCCAACCGCACAGCATATGGTCTCACAAGGGGTCTGAGGATCTCATCACGGTACCTAATGGCAGTCGGGCTACATCTGGCGTGTACATGGAGGGCTGTGCGGCCCTCCAAAGAAATGCCCCCCCACACCATTACTGACCCACTGTCAAACCGGTGATGCTGAATGATGTTACAGGCGCAGATCGCTCTCCACGCGTCTCCAACTTTGTCACTCTGTCACATGTGCTCAGTGTGAACCTGCTTTCATCGTGAAGAGCACAGGGCGCCAGAGGCAAATTTGCCAATCCTGTGTTCTGTGGCACGGTGTTGGGCTCTGAGCACAACCCCCATCTTGGACGTCGGGCACTCAGACCATCCTCATGGAGTCGGTTTCTAACAGTTAGTGCAGACACATGCACATTTGTGACCTGCCAGAGCTCATTTTGAAGGCTCTGGCAGTGCTCCTCCTGTTCCTCCTTGCACAAAGGCAGAGGTAGGGGTCCTGCTGCTGGTTGTTGCCCTCCTACAGCCCCCTCCACATGTCCGGTGTACTGGCCTGTCTCCTGGTAGCACCTCCAGCCTCTGGACACTATGATGACAGACACAGCAAACCTTGCCACAGATCGCATTGATGTGCCATCCTACATGAGCACTTGTGTGGTTTTAGAGTAGTGTTGAGCATTCCGATACCGCAAGTATCGGGTATCGGCCGATATTCGCTGTATCGGAATTCCGATACTTAGTTCCGATATTTTTCCTATATCGTATACCGGAATCGGAAGTTCCCATAATTCTTTGAGAGGCACTGTGATTTAGTCAGCCAATGAGGAATCCTACGAAGTGTGGGCACATCCTTAATGCTGCGGTCATGTTAACTAATGTCATGGCTGTGATTGGCTGCTGAAATGATGTCAGAATGCACTAAAAAAAGGCGCCGCCGCCATTTTAGCGTCACTGTGCTGTGAATTCAGTTAGGGACAGAACGCTGCCTGCTGACTCTGAGGGACAGTTACAGATAGCATTTTTTGTGAATTGTTCTGTAGGCAGGCTATTTGAGAAACCGCTGTGTAAATCATCCTTTTTTCCCCTTTCAGTGTTGTTTTCACAGCTCTGTGCAAGGGTATGTGTGAGTGCAGGTGACGCTGCAGTTTGCTCTGCATCCAACGGTGTTTGTAGTCATCTGCACGTGTCCCCTCACTGACTCTTTTTTTTTTTTATTTTGTGGAATTGGTGCTGCACAATTCAATTGAAATTAACAGTGATCTATTAGTGTGACACGCTTCCATCCGTATACAATACATTGGGTTTCAAACACTATAGAAGTACACAAAGAGCCTTTCACAGATAGTGAACATTGTGTCAGTGTTCACTGTAGTCTGTGAGGTTTTCATTTTTGAGTGCAGATCACGCTACAGTTAGTTCTTTAACCACTGCTGGTTGTAGTCTGCTGAGCGTGTGTCACTGCCTCATCCTTGACATTTTTCTCTAATTGGTGCTGCTCCATTTTTATTTCAAAAAACTCAAATCTATTAGTGTGACGCGCTTCCATCCGTATACAATACATTGGATTGCAAACACTATAGAAGTACACAAAGGGCCTTTCACAGCTAGTGAACAGTTTGTGGCAGTGTTCACTGTAGTCTGTGAGGTTTTCATTTTTTGAGTGCAGATCACGCTACAGTTAGTTCTTCAACCACTGCTGGTTGTAGTCTGCTGAGCGTGTGTCCACTGCCTCATCCTTGACATTTTTCTCTAATTGGTGCTGCTCCATTCTATTTCAAAAAACTCAAATCATTAGTGTGATGCGCTTCCATCCGTATACAATACATTGGTTGCAAACACTATAGAAGTACACAAAGGGGCCTTTCACAGCTAGTGAACATTTGTGTGCAGTGTTCACTGTAGTCTGTGAGGTTTTCATTTTTTGAGTGCAGATCACGCTACAGTTAGTTCTTTAACCACTGCTGTTGTAGTCTGCTGAGCGTGTGCACTGCCTCATCCTTGACAATTTTCTCTAATTGGTGCTGCTCCATTCTATTTCAAAAAACTCAAATCTATTAGTGTGACGCGCTTCCATCCGTATACAATACATTGGTTGCAAACACTATAGAAGTACACAAAGGGGCCTTTCACAGCTAGTGAACGTTTGTGTGCAGTGTTCACTGTAGTCTGTGAGGTTTTCATTTTTTGAGTGCAGATCACGCTACAGTTTAGTTCTTCAACCACTGCTGGTTGTAGTCTGCTGAGCGGTGTCACTGCCTCATCCTTGACATTTTTCTCTAATTGGTGCTGCTCCATTCTATTCAAAAAAACTAAATCTATTAGTGTGACGCGCTTCCATCCGTATACAAATACATTGGTTGCAAACACTATAAAGTACACAAAAAAGGGCCTTTCAAGCTATGAACATTTGTCTGCAGTGTTCACTGTAGTCTGTGATGTTTTCATTTTTTGAGTGCAGATTTACGCTACAGTTAGTTCTTCAACCACGCTGGTTGTTTGTCTGCTGACGTGTGTCAC
>JARQOD010013024.1:0-17374 GCA_033576555.1 Oophaga sylvatica
CCCCCCCTTTTTTCCCTGTCAACAGTCCCTATGTCACGTGCTCTGAAATCCACTGTGCTTCTTAAAAGTCCCCCCAAGTCTTAAAGTTTTCCCTTCACATTGTGTCTGTATCACATTTCCCCTAGTCTCGGTGTCTCCATTCCCTGTTGCCCTTCTTAGCGTTTTCTAGGGCTTTTGTTTGTTTTCCTTTTCCCCCATTCTCAGCATTCCCCTATGTCTCTGGCGCTGTCCCCCGTTTTTGCTATCACATCACCATGTCTCTGGGGTCTGCCATCCCCTTGCCTCCCTTTCTCAAGTTTCATGTCTTGGGGCCTGCCCCCCCCGTCCCCCTTTTTCTCCAGTCCAAATCTGCATCCCCCCATAACCCCTCCCAGCTCTCCTATGCCCGGGGTGGTCTCCTTTAGTATGTACTATCTTGGCAGTACTTTTGTTTCGGGGCACTACCATCCATTTTTCCCCCTCTCCCCCGCTCCAATGTCTTGGGGCTGCCGTCACCCTGTGCCCCCCAGCATCTCTATGTCTCGGTGGTCTGCCTTCCCCCCTTTATCCCTCTCCCAGCATTTCCCTGTCTCAAGGTCTGCAGTAAACCCAATCGCTCTTTTGGCATCACGTATATTTTGGGTTGGTGTCACCCTGTGTTCCCTCTCAGCAGTCCCCTGTGTCTCGGTGGTAGCTCACCCGGGGGACTATCGCATCACCTTTGTCCTGGTTTGCTCACCCGTTCCCCTCGCATCTCCTAATCTTAGTAGTTTTTGGGGCCATTACTTGTCTCTTTTTCTCAGCGTCGCTATGCCCGGGTGGCCTGCATCATCCTGTCTCTGTTTCTTAGCATCTATCATCACCTTTAAGCCTTCTCGCAGTTTCTAGTCTTGAGGGGGACGCACCCGTGTCCCCCCTCAAAAAATCTCCCCAAACTCGTAGTTGGGCCCCACCCCGTCACTCTTTTATTGTATTCTCCCATGCTGTTGTCCCCCCCATAACCCGTGTGCCTTTCTCAGCGTTTCCTAAATCTCGAAGCGCTGTCACCCCCTGCCTTTTTATCGAAATCTCCTATGCTCGTAGTCTTTCATCCTCTGTGCCCCCCGAGAATCCCTCTCTCTCTTGCTCTCCGAACCATTCTCTGCTCTATTTCCCCCGGGGTTTTCAGTCACCCCCCATCCTCTTTTGGCATTTCCCCTTTTTTGGTGGTCTGCAGTACCCCCTGCTCCTTCTTGGCAGTCTTCTATGTCTTTGGGGGCTGCAGTCACCCCCTCTCCTCTCTCAGCAGTCTCCTATTTCTCGGTGGTTGGCTGTAACCCCGCCCCCCTCGGGGTCTCCTATTTCTCGTGTTTGTATCACCCCCCCGCCCCCTTTTGGGAGTCTCCGTCCTTGTCTCGGTGGTTTTTTAGTCACACCCGCCCTCTCTCGGCGTCTTCTAGCTTGGGGGTCTTAGTCACCCACTGCCCCTCATTTTACAATCTCCTAATCCGGGGGGCTGCATCACTCTCTGTCTCTTCTTGGCAGTCTCCTATTCTCAGTGGTTTTTCAGTCACTCGGTGTCTCTCGGCCGCCTCCTAGCTCGTAGGTTTGCGTTACCCCCCCGTGTCCCTTTCTCGGCGTTTCCCCGTCTCGGGGGTTTGCAGTCACCTCGCCCCCTTTTCCCCCTCTCGGCAGTTCCCCATTCTCTGGGTTTCAGTCACTCCCTCCCCCTATCGGCAGTCTCCTATGTCTTGGGGGTTTTTTAGTCACACCCCCCCTTTCAAAAGTCTCCTTTCTCGGAGGTTTTAAATCACCCTCTCTCAAAAGTCTCCTATGTCCGGTGGTCTTTAGTCACCCACGCCCCCCACCCACAAACTCCCTTTTCTTTGGGGGTCTTCTCTCCCCGCCCCATCACAGTCTCCCCCAACTGCCTCGGGGTTTCAGTCACCCCGCCCCTCCGCTGCAACTCCAATATTCGGTTCTGCAAACTCCCCTGCCCTCTTTTTCAGTCCCCTTCTCGGGGGTCTGCAATCACCCCTCTCGGCCCGTTCCCTGTCTCGGGGGTCTGCAGTCACCCCCCCCCGTGTCCCTCTTCCCGCATCCCTTTCGTGGTCTGCAATCCCTCCTCTCGGCTTCCCATGTCTCGGTGCTCTGCGTCCCCTTCCCACATCTCCAAGTCTCGGTGGTCTGCACTCGCAGTCCCCCCCTCCGGCAGTCTCCCATTCGGTGGTTGCGCTCCCTTCGGCATTTTTCCCCTGTCTCGGTGGTCTGCAGTCACCCCCCCTCCCCTCTCCTTTTCTTGGTTTTCTGTGCACCCGGCCCCCTGTCCCTCTCTCAAAGTCTCCCTTTTCCGGTGGGCTTTTTGTCACCCCCTGCCCCCCCCCCTACAAACTCCTATTCTTGGGGGTCTGCAGTCTCCCCTGCTCTCTATCAGCAGTCTCCTAGCTGCCCGGGCTTCAGTCACCCCCGTGCCCCCCACGCGCAATCTCCAAATCTCGGGGTCTGCAATCACCCCCCCTCTCTTTTAGCAGTCCCCAGTCGGTGGTCGCTCACCCCTCTCGGGGTCTTCCAGTCTCGGGGCTGCCACCCCCCCCCCAGCGTCTCCCGTTTCGGTGGCCTGCAGTCACCCCCCCTCGGCGTCTTTCCCTGTCTCGGTGGTCGAGTCACCCTCCCCCCCGTCTCCCCCTTTTTCGGTGGGCTGCGCCCCCCCTCCGGAGCCCATGCTCGGTGGCTGCTCCCCCCCCGGGATCTTCCATGTCCGGTGGCTGCGTCCCCCTCTCGGGGTCCCCCCAGTCTCGGTGGGCGCTTCCCCCTCCTTGGGGCTCCCCGTTCGGTGGTCTCAGTCCCCCCTCTCGGCAGGCTCCATATCTCGGGGGTCTGCAGTCACCCCCTCTCGGCAGTCTCCCATTCTCGGTGGTCGCAGTCACCCTCTCTCGGCAGTCTCCCATGTTCGGTGGTCTCAGTCACCCCCTCTCGGCAGTCTCCATTCGGGGTCTGCGTCACCCCTCTCGCAGTCTCCATATCTCGGTGGTCTGCAGTCACCCTCTCTCGGCAGTCTCCTATGTCTCGGTGTCCTGCAGTCACCCCTCTCGGCAGTCTCCCATGTCTCAGAGGTTTGCAGCACCTCGCCCCATTTCCTCTCGGCAGTCTCCTATGTCTCTGTTTTTTTTTTTTTTTTTTTTTTTTTTTTTTTTTTTTTTTTTTTTTTTTTTTTTTTTTTTTTTTTTTTTTTTTTTTTTTTTTTTTTTTTTTTTTTTTTTTTTTTTTTTTTTTTTTTTTTTGTCTCGGTGGTCTGCAGTCACCCCTCTCTCGGCAGTCTCCCGTGTCTCGGTGGTCTGCAGTCACCCCCTCTCCCAGCAGTCTCCTTGTCTCGGTGGTCTGCAGTCACCCCCTCTCGGCAGTCTCCCATGCTCGGGGTCTGCAGTCACCCCCTCTCGGAGTCTCCGTGTCTCGGTGGTCTGCAGTCACCCCCGCCCTCTCGGCAGTCTCCCGTGTCTCGGTGGTCTGCAGTCACCCTCTCTCGGCAGTCTCCCTGGGCTCGGTGGTCTGCAGTCACCCCCTCTCCAGCAGTCTCCCATGTCTCGGTGGTCTGCAGTCACCCCGCCCCGTGTCCCTCCTCGCAGTTCCCTGCGGTGGTCTGCAGTCACCCTCCTCGGCAGTCTCCCTGTCTCGGTGGTCTGCAGTCACCCCTCTCCCAGCAGTCTCCAGTTGTCTGGTGGCTGCAGTCACCCCCTCCCGTCCCTTAGCAGTCTCCCATGTCTCGGTGGTCTGCAGTCACCCCCTCTCGGCAGTCTCCCTGTCTCGGTGGTTTGCAGTCACCCCCCTCTCTCGGCAGTCTCCCATGTCTCGGTGGTCTGCAGTCACCCCTCTCACAGCAGTCTCCCATGTCTCGGTGGTCTGCAGTCACCCCCTCCCTCGGCAGTCTCCCTGTCTCGGGGGTCTGCAGTCACCCTCTCTCGGCAGTCTCCAGTGTCTCGGTGGTCTGCAGTCACCCCTCTCCCCGCAGTCTCCCATGTCTCGGTGGTCTGCAGTCACCCCCTCTCGGCAGTCTCCCGTATCTCGGTGGTCTGCAGTCACCCCCTCTCGGCAGTCTCCCATGTCTCGGTGGTCTGCAGTCACCCTCTCTCGGCAGTCTCCCATGTCTCGGTGGTCTGCAGTCACCCCTCTCCGCAGTCTCCCATATCTCGGTGGTCTGCAGTCACCCCCTCTCCCAGCAGTCTCCCATGTCTCGGTGGTCTGCAGTCACCCCTCTCCCAGCATCTCACCTGTCTCGGTGGTCTGCAGTCACCCTCTCCCAGCAGTCTCCCACGTCTCGGTGGTCTGCAGTCACCCTCTCCCAGCAGTCTCCCCAGGTCTCGGTGGTCTGCAGTCACCCCCTCTCCCAGCAGTCTCCGTGTCTCGGTGGTCTGCAGTCACCCCCCTCTCCAGCAGTCTCCCGTGTCTCGGTGGTCGGCAGTCACCCCCTCTCGGCAGTCTCCCGTGTCTCGGTGGTCTGCAGTCACCCCATCTCGGCAGTCTTCCATGTCTCGGTGCTCTGCAGTCACCCCCTCTCGGCAGTCTCCCATATCTCGGTGGTCTGCAGTCACCCCCTCTCCCAGCAGTCTCCCATGTTCGGTGGTCTGCAGTCACCCCCTCTCCCAGCAGTCTCCACCTGTCTCGGTGGTCTGCAGTCACCCCTCCTCCAGCAGTCTCCACGTCTCGGTGGTCTGCAGTCACCCCCTCTCCCAGCAGTCTCCCGTGTCTCGGTGTCGCAGTCACCCCCTCTCGGCAGTCTCCCGTGTCTCAGGTGGTCTGCAGTCACCCCCATCTCGGCAGTCTTCCATGTCTCGTGCTCTGCAGTCACCCCTCTCTTCGGCAGTCTCCATGTCTCGGTGGTCTGCAGTCACCCTCTCCCACATGTCTCCAGTGTCTCGGTGGTCTGCAGTCACCCCCTCTCGGCAGTCTCTCCGTGTCTCGGTGGTCTGCAGTCACCCCCCTCTCAACAGTCTCCGTTTTCTCGGTGGTCTGCAGTCACCCTCTCCCAGCAGTCTCCCAGGTCTCGGTGGTCTGCAGTCACCCCCTCTCGGCAGTCTCCCCTGTCTCGGTGGTCTGCAGTCACCCTCTCCGGCAGTCTCCCGTGTCTCGGTGGTCTGCATCACCCCCTCTCCCAGCAGTCTCCTGTGTCTCGTGGTATGCAGTCACCCCGCCCCGTGTCCCTCTCTCGGGAGTCTCCGTGTCTCGGTGGTCTGCAGTCACCCTCTCCGGCAGTCTCCCATGTCTCGGTGGTCTGCAGTCACCCTCTCTCGCAGTCTTCCATGTCTCGGTGGTCTGCAGTCACCCCCTCTCCCCGCAGTCTCCCTGTCTCGGTGGTCTGCAGTCACCCCTCTCGGCAGTCTCCCATGTCTCGGGGGTCTGCAGTCACCCCCCAGCAGTCTCCCGTGTCTCGGTGGTCTGTAGTCACCCCTCTCGGCAGTCTCCATGTCTCGGTGGTCTGCAGTCACCCCTCTCGGCAGTCTTTCCATGTCTCGGTGGTCTGCAGTCACCCTCTCTCGGCAGTCTGCCATGTCTCGGTGGTTCTGCAGTCACCCTCTCTCGGCAGTCTCCATGTCTCGGTGGTCTGCAGTCACCCTCTCTCGGCAGTCTCCCATGTCTCGGTGGTCTGCAGTCACCCCCTCTCGGCAGTTTCCCATATCTCGGTGGTCTGCAGTCACCCTCTCTCGGCAGTCTCCCATGTCTCGGTGGTCTGCAGTCACCCTCTCTCGGCAGTCTCCCATGTCTCGGTGGTCTGCAGTCACCCTCTCTCGGCAGTCTCCCATGTCTCGGTGGTCTGCAGTCACCCCCTCTCGGCAGTCTCCCATATCTCGGTGGTCTGCAGTCAACCCCTCTCGGCAGTCCCCATGTCTCGGTAGTCTGCAGTCACCCTCTCTCGTCAGTCTCCCATGTCTTGGTGGTCTGCAGTCACCCTCTCTCGGCAGTCTTCCATGTCGGTGGTTGTAATGTATGTAGTACAGTTCATATAGCGTCTTGTGCTTGGGTGCGATGAAAACACAGGAGTCACAGGTTTGATATAGAAAGTCTTGTATTACTTCATACAAGTTGGCAAAAATAGTCAAACAGTTTGCAGACACAGAAGCAGGAGACACAGCAGGCCAGAGTAATCTAAGCTCAGCAATCACTCTCCACAACAGGTTCAGGATCTTCTTCTCTGTTACCGTAAGTCCATGCAAACGTGGGTCTTTCAAAGAGCAGGGTTCAGAGTCCACAAGTGCTTCAGAGTTCCTCAGTAGGAATAGCTGGAGTACAAGGTCCAAGGCTTTAGGAGTCAGGTCACAGGTTCACTGCAGGCTAGATTCTGAAGCACTGATTGCTCAGCTGTGGCTGCTTAAGAAGCAAAAGGAGAGAATCAGGGCGGGAACATGCAAGCTGGAAACTCCATTTTGACTGAGGGCAAGATAGCTGCAGCAAGACAGAAAGTAAAATGGCTGACGAACAAACTGAGTTTCAGGAACATGTACACAGAACCTTACATTACTCCCCCCTTAGGGACAACCTCCGGATGACCTCAGGCCAGGCTTGTGTGGGTACCTCTGATGAAACTGACGGAGCAAGCGAGGAGCATTAACGTTATTGACTGGTTCCCATGAGTTGTCCTCCAGTGGGTAGCCCTGCCATTTAATCAGATATTGTAACTGATTTCTATACAACCTGGAATCTAAAATCCTTTCCACCACAAATTCTTCCTGACCATCGACTAGCACTGGGTCAGGGCAAGGAGAAGAACGTCCAGGAAACGTATTGGGTGTCGCAGCCTTTAGTAGGGATACATGAAAGACAGGGTGAATTCTCATAGTTCTGGGCAGTTGAAGACGACAAGCAACGGCACTTATAATTTTACTGATTTTATAGGGTCCAATGTACTTATGTCCCAACTTAGACGATGGAATCCTTAACTTAAGATTTCTGGTTGACAGCCAGACCAAGTCTCCTACCTTGAAAGCTGGTGCAGGTTTACGAAATTTATCTGCTGCTTTCTTGTACCTTTCCTGAGCCGATTCCAGATTCTCCTTTAGAAGATCCATATTCTTCTGTAAAGACGTGATTCTTTCAGCCACTGCTGGTAAAGGCGTTTCTATGGGAAATCGTGGTAGAATGTTAGGATGATAACCTAGATTAGAGTAAAAAGGAGACTGCTTAGTGGAGGCGCTCTGAGAGTTGTTATACGAGAACTCAGCTAATGGAAGTAGATCCACCCAATCATCCTGTAGGTGGCAGATAAAGCAGCGGAGATACTGCTCCAGGGTTTGATTGGTTCGTTCGGTCTGTCCATTAGTCTGGGGATGAAAAGCAGAAGAAAGGTTTACTTTAATGTCCAATGCTGCACAGAAATTTTGCCAAAACCTAGAAGTGAATTGCACCCCTCGATCCGAAATAACCTCATCCGGTACTCCATGTAAGCAAAACACATCTTTAATCATCAAATCTGATGTCTGTTTTGCAGTGGGTAAGCCGACACAAGGGATAAAATGAGCTGCCTTTGTTAGACGGTCAACCACCACTAGAATGGTGTTCTTCCCTTGAGAGGTTGGTAACTCCACAATGAAGTCCATAGAAATGGATCCCCACGGGCGGGACGGGGTGGGAAGAGGCTGTAACAGACCAGTTGGTGAGGAGCGAGGTGTTTTGCATCTTGCACAGACTTCACATGAAGTGACATAGTTTAAAACATCCTTCCTGCAAGTGGGCCACCAAAAGAAACGAGAGAGAAATTCCTGTGTCTTTAGAATTCCTCTATGCCCAGCTATCTTGGAATCGTGAATGAGTTGCAATACTCTCAATCTGACTGTTTCAGGAATATACAGGCGTTGTCCCTGAATCCACACACCATTCTTAAAGACAAGACTTACGTCCCTTGGGGGTTGTGCCAAAAAGGAATCCGCATGGTATGCTTCCTTGATGTCCTTAAGTAGGTCTTGATTATGAATTACTCCTAGGAATCTAGAGTCAGGAAGAATAGTCTTAGGAGGAGTAATTGGACGTGTCTCTGCTGAGTAAATCCTAGAGAGTGCATCAGCCTTTCCATTGCGCGATCCTGGTCTATAAGAAATGATAAAATTAAATTGGTTTAAGAAAAGATTCCAGCGAGCCTGGCGAGGAGTCAGGCACTTAGCCGACCTGATAAACTCAAGGTTACGATGATCTGTCAGGACGACTATTTGCTGTGCAGCTCCCTGAAGAAGGTGTCTCCATTCTTTGAAGGCGGCAATAATGGCCAACAACTCTCTATTGCCCACATCGTAGTTCCTCTCAGCCAAAGACAACTGCTGGGAAAAGAAGGCACAGGGATGCAAGACATTCTTCTCACCTGTTCTCTGAGAGAGTATAGCTCCAACGGCACAGTCTGAAGCATCCACCTCTATTATGAAGGCAAGCTTGGGGTTGGGATGTATTAGGATAGGTGCAGTGGTAAATTTATCTTTTAGACGGGAAAATGCTTCTTGGGCTTGGGGAGTCCAGGAGAACCTAGACTCTTTCCGGGTAAGTTGGGTGATAGGTGACACTACCTCAGAGAAATTTCTAATGAAACGTCTATAGAAGTTGGCAAACCCGATGAAGCGCTGTACCTCCTTCACATTTCTAGGACTTGGCCAATCCTTGATGGCTTGGGTTTTGCTTCCATCCATACTAATTCCTTGTGTAGACAGTACATACCCCAGAAATTGAATTTCGGTCCTATGGAATTCACACTTTTCAAGTTTGATGTATAGATGATTTTGTCTTAGACGTTCCAAGACCATTCTCACATGTCCATGATGTTCCTCTGTGGAGTTAGAAAAAATCAGAATATCATCCAAATAAATTACCACGAATGTATCTAGGAGATCCCTGAAGATGTCATTCACCAAGTGTTGGAAAGTGGCTGGGGCGGTACTCAGACCAAAAGGCATAACTAGATATTCAAAGTGTCCATAGCGTGACCTGAATGCAGTCTTCCATTCATCCCCAGGTCTAATACGGACTAAGTTATAGGCCCCATGAAGATCTAGTTTAGAGAAATTTTGGCATGTCGCACTCTCTCTAATAACTCAGGGATTAAAGGCAATGGATAACGGTTTCTAATAGTAACCTTATTGAGTTCCCTATAGTCTACGCATGGTCTCAGAGATCCATCTTTCTTCTTTACAAAGAAGATGGGTGCACCTGCAGGAGATGAAGAGGGGCGTATGAAGCCCTTGGCTAGATTTTCGTCTATGTAATCCTTTAAAGCCTTTAGCTCGGGCCCCGCCAGGGGGTAGATCTTACCAAAAGGTATCTCTGCTCCAGGCAATAATTCAATTGGACAATCATATGGACGGTGAGGAGGAAGCTGGTCAGCGTTCTTCTTGTCACATAAATCCACATAGTCCTGGTATACAGCTGGTAGTTCAGGGACTGACATGGTTCCTTTAGGAACAGAGCAAGCTGAAACTTTTGGACTCATCTGTTTCTCTGGAAAGTGTAATTCCTTGGTCTCCCAGTTAATGGTAGGATTCTGAGCCTGCAGCCATGGTAGCCCTAGAATAATGGGAAAGTGGGGAGAAGAGATAAGCATAAAGGACAGTTTCTCTTGATGATCTTTACCCATAAGAACCCTCAAAGGCTCTGTTTCCTGATCCACTGGTCCAGAGGTCAGCAGGGAGCCATCCACAGTTTCCATCTGTACTGGAGTAGCCTTCTTCACTGAACGTATCCCCTGTTTCAGAGCAAAGGAGACATCCATAAAATTTCCAGTCCCCCATGTCTCGGTGGTCTGCAGTCACCCCCTCTCCCAGCAGTCTCACGTGTCTCGGTGGTCTGCAGTCACCCTCTCCCAGCAGTCTCCCACGTCTCGGTGGTCTGCAGTCACCCTCTCCCAGCAGTCTCCCAGGTCTCGGTGGTCTGCAGTCACCCCCTCTCCAGCAGTCTCCCGTGTCTCGGTGGTCTGCAGTCACCCCCTCTCCCAGCAGTCTCGGTGGTCGGCAGTCACCCCCTCTCGGCAGTCTCCCGTGTGTCGGTGGTCTGCAGTCACCCCCTCTCGGCAGTCTTCCATGTCTCGGTGCTCTGCAGTCACCCCCTCTCTCGGCAGTCTCCCATGTCTCGGTGGTCTGCAGTCACCCTCTCCCAGCAGTCTCCCAGGTCTCGGTGGTCTGCAGTCACCCCCTCTCGGCAGTCTCCCATGTCTCGGTGGTCTGCAGTCACCCCCTCTCAACAGTCTCCCGTGTCTCGATGGTCTGCAGCCACCCTCTCCCAGCAGTCTCCCAGGTCTCGGTGGTCTGCAGTCACCCCCTCTCGGCAGTCTCCCGTGTCTCGGTGGTCTGCAGTCACCCTCTCCCAGCAGTCTCCCAGGTCTCGGTGGTCTGCAGTCACCCCCTCTCGGCAGTCTCCCGTGTCTCGGTGGTCTGCAGTCACCCTCTCTCGGCAGTCTCCCATGTCTCGGTGGTCTGCAGTCACCCTCTCCCAGCAGTCTCCCATGACTCTCGGTGGTCTGCAGTCACCCCCTCTCGGCAGTCTCCCATGTCTCGGTGGTCTGCAGTCACCCCCTCTCGGCAGTCTCTCGTGTCTCGGTGGTCTGCAGTCACCCCCTCTCGGCAGTCTCCCGTGTCTCGGTGCTCTGCAGTCACCCCGCCCCGTGTCCCTCTCTCGGCAGTCTCCCGTGTCTCGGTGGTCTGCAGTCACCCTCTCTCGGCAGTCTCCCGTGTCTCGGTGGTCTGCAGTCACCCCCTCTCCCAGCAGTCTCCCATGTCTCGGTGGTCTGCAGTCACCCCCTCTCGGCAGTCTCCCATGTCTCGGTGGTCTGCAGTCACCCCCTCTCGGCAGTCTCCCGTGTCTCGGTGGTCTGCAGTCACCCGCCCCGTGTCCCTCTCTCGGCAGTCTCCCGTGTCTCGTTGGTCTGCAGTCACCCCCTCTCCCAGCAGTCTCCCATGTCTCGGTGGTCTGCATTCACCCCGCCCCGTGTCCCTCTCTCGGCAGTCTCCCGTGTCTCGGTGGTCTGCAGTCACCCTCTCTCGGCAGTCTCCCGTGTCTCGGTGGTCTGCAGTCACCCCCTCTCCCAGCAGTCTCCCATGTCTCGGTGGTCTGCAGTCACCCCCTCTCGGCAGTCTCTCGTGTCTCGGTGGTCTGCAGTCACCCCCTCTCGGCAGTCTCCCGTGTCTCGGTGGTCTGCAGTCACCCCGCCCCGTGTCCCTCTCTCGGCAGTCTCCCGTGTCTCAGTGGTCTGCAGTCACCCCCCTCTCCCAGCAGTCTCCCATGTCTCGGTGGTCTGCAGTCACCCTCTCCCAGCAGTCTCTCGTGTCTCGGTGGTCTGCAGTCACCCCCTCCCCAGCAGTCTCCCATGTCTCGGTGGTCTGCAGTCACCCCATCTCGGCAGTCTCCCGTGTCTCGGTGGTCTGCAGTCACCCCGCCCCGTGTCCCTCCTGGCAGTCTCCCGGTCTCGTGGTCTGCAGTCACCCCCCTCTCCGCAGTCTCCCATGTCTCGGTGGTCTGCAGTCACCCCCCTTCCTCCCGCAGTCTCCCGTGTCTCTGGTGGTCTGCAGTCACCCTCTCCCGCAGTCTCCGTGTCTCGTGGTCTGCAGTCACCCCTCTCCCGGCAGTCTCCCGTGTCTCGTGGTCTGCAGTCACCCCCGCCCGCGTCCCCTTCTCGTGGCGCAGTCACCTCTCCCGTCAGTCTCGGTCTGGGTCTGCAGTCACCCCCGCACTCCGTGTCTCGTCTGCATACCCTCCCGCAGTCTCTCGTGTCTCGGTGGTCTGCAGTCACCCCCTCCTCGGCAGTCTCCCATGTCTCGGTGGTCTGCAGTCACCCCCGTCCTCTCTCGGCAGTCCCGGTCTCGTGGTCGCAGTCACCGCCCCGTGTCCCTCTCTCGGCAGTCTCCGTGTCTCGGTGGTCTGAGTCACCGCGCCCTCTCGCAGTCCTCTGTCTCGGTGTCGCGTACCCCCGTCTCTCCAGTTCCGTGTCTCGGTGTCTGCAGTCACCCCTTCTCCCGCATCTCCGTGTCCGGTGGCGGTCCCCTCTCCGCGTCTCTGCTCGTGCTGCAGTCACCCCCGGCCGCTCTCCGGTCCGGTGCGCAGTACCCTCTCTTCGCTCCCTGTCCGGTGTCTAGTCCCCCCGCGCCGTCCGTGTTGCATCACCCCCTTACAGTCTCGTTCGGTGATATTCAGCATCTCTTCCGTCCATACCCCTCTCGCATCTCTTCCGGTCTGCACACCCCGTGTCCCTCGCATCTCCCTGTCGGTCTGCGTACCCCCTCCGCTCTTGCCGGGCGCAGTCACCCTCGGCAGTCTCCTTCCGTGCTGAGTCCTCTCCTCTCCAGCGGTGGCTCACACCCTCTCGGCACCTTCCGGTGTGTCACCCCCCCCCTCCGCATTCCGTCGTGGTCTGCAGTACCCTTCCAGTCCTTTCGGGTTGCACACCCCGCATCTCTGCTCGTGCTGCAGCCCCTCCAGTCTTCCGTCTCGGGTCGCAGCACCCCCGCATTCTGTCTCGTGGTCGCAGCACCCCTCCCGCAGTCTCTTCGGTGGTCTGCGTCACCTCCAGTCTCCTTCTCGGTGTCACCCCCGGTTTCCTTCCAGTTCTGGTGGTTGAGCACCTTCCCATCCCTGTCTGGTCTGATCCCCCCACGTCCTTCGGGTCTGGTCACCCTCGAGTCCCTTCGGGGTCTGATCCCCTCCGCATCTCCTGCTCGTGGTTAGCCCCCTCCAGCTCTCCTTCTCGGGTCTGCATCCCTCTCACGTCTCTCGTCTCGTGTTCTCACCCCTCGGCATCTCCTGTCTCGGTGGTCTGCACACCCCTCTCAGCGTCTCGTCTCGTGTTGCACCCCTCTCGCAGTCTCCTTCGGCTGCGTCACCTTCCCAGTCTCTCTCGTGTGCGTCCCTGAGCCGTGAGTCACTTAGTGTGGTGTTATACCCTGACCGGGGAGCCCCCTCCTTCGTTGGTCGACACCGCCTTCTCTTCGCGCCTCTGTCCGGTCTCAGTCACCCCCCTGCCCCCTGTCTGTGTCTGCATACCCCCTGTCCCCTCGGCAGTCTCCGTGTCTCGGTGGTCTGCAGTCACCCCTCCCCTCTCCGTCTCGCGTGTCTGCGTCACCCCTCCGCTCTCTCGTCTCGGTGGTCTGCATACCCCCTCTCGCAGTCTCCGTGTCTCGTGGTTGCAGTCACCCCCCCTTTCCCTCTCTCGGCAGTCTCCGTGTCTCGTGGTCTGCAGTCACCCCGCCGTTCCCTCTCTCGCAGTCTCCGTGTCTCGGGTCTGCAGTCACCCCTCCCGCAGTCTCCCTGTCTCGGTGGTCTGCAGTCACCCCCTTTCCAGCTCTTTCCCGGTCTCCTTCTGGTCTGCAGTCACCCCCCCGGTCTCCCGTCTCGTGCCAGTCTCCCTGTCTCTGTGGTCTGCAGTCACCCCCCCCGGCCTCTCTCACCCGGTCTCGTGGTCTGCAGTCCCCCGCCGCCCTCCCGCAGTCTCCCGTTCTCGTGCTGCATCACCCCGCTCTTCGGCAGTCTCCGTGTCTCGGTGGTCTGCAGTCACCCCCGGCGTCTCCGTGTCTCGTGGTCTGCAGTCACCCCGCCCCGTGTCCCTCCTCGCAGTCTCGTGTCTCGGTGGTCTAGTCACCCCGCCCGTGTCCCTCTCTCGGCAGTCTCTCGTGTCTCGGTGGTCTGCAGTCACCCGCCCCGTGTCCCTCTCTCGGCAGTCTCTCGTGTCTCGGTGGTCTGCAGTCACCCCGCCCCGTGTCCCTCCTCGGCAGTCTCCCGTGTCTCGTGGTCTGCAGTCACCCCGCCCGTGT
This sequence comes from Oophaga sylvatica, assembly GCA_033576555.1. Lineage (NCBI taxonomy): Eukaryota > Metazoa > Chordata > Amphibia > Anura > Dendrobatidae > Oophaga > Oophaga sylvatica. Next base: position 13,722 of record JARQOD010013024.1, read on the forward strand.
CCTCTCTCGCAGTCTCTCGTGTCTCGGTGGTCTGCAGTCACCCCGCCCGTGTCCCTCTCTCGGCAGTCTCCGTGTCTCGGTGGTCTGCAGTCACCCCGCCCCGTGTCCCTCTCTCGGGATCTCCGTGTCCGGTGGTCTCAGTCACCCCCCGCCCCGTGTCCCTCTCTCGGCAGCTCCCGTGTCTCGGTGGTCTGCAGTCCACCCCCGCTCCCAGCATCTCTCCGGCGTTCTCGCGTGGTCGCAGTCACCCTCTCTCGGCAGTCTCCTGTCTCAGTGTCTGCAGTCACCCCCCCCTCGGCAGTCTCCCATGTCTCGGTGGTCTGCAGTCCCCCTCCCTCTCTCGGCAGTCTCTCCGTGTCTCGTGGTCTGCAGTCCCGCCCCCCTCTCGCAGTCTCCCATGTCTCGTGGTCTGCAGTCACCCCTCTCTCGGCAGTCTCCTGTCTCAGTGTCTGCAGTCACCCCTCTCGCAGTCTCCCTTCCGGTGGTCTGCAGTCACCCTCTCCCAGCAGTCTCCGTGTCTCGTGGTCTGCAGTCACCCCTCTCGCAGTCTCCCGTGTCTCGTGGTCTGCAGTCACCCCCTCTCGCAGTCTTCCATGTCTCGGTGGTCTGCAGTCACCCTCTCCCAGCAGTCTCCCGTGTCTCGGTGGTCTGCATTCACCCCCTCTTCGCAGTCTCCTGTCTCCGTGGTCTGCAGTCACCCGCACGTCCCTCTCGGCAGTCTCCCTGTCTCGGTGGTCTGCAGTCACCCCTCTCGGCAGTCTCCCATGTCTGGTGGTCTGCAGTCACCCTCTCTCGCAGTCTCTCATGTCTCGGTGGTCTGCAGTCACCCCCCTCTCCGCATCTCCCGTGTCTCGGTGGTCTGCAGTCACCCCCCTCTCGCAGTCTCCCATGTCCGGTGGTCTGCAGTCACCCCTCCCGCAGTCTCCCGATCTCGGTGGTCTGCAGTCACCCCCTCCGCAGTCTCCCATGTCTCGGTGGTCTGCAGTCACCCTCTCTCGGCAGTCTCCCTGCTCGGTGTCTGCAGTCACCCTCTCTCGGCAGTCTCCCATGCCCGTGGTCTGCATCACCCTCTCTGCTCGTGTCGTCCCCGCCCCTGTCTCGTGGTCTGCAGTCACCCCCCTGCCGTCGTCTCAGTCCCAGCCCTTCTCGCGTCTCCGTGTCGGTGGCTCAGTCACCCCCTCCCGCAGTCTCCCTTCTCGTGGTCTGCAGTCACCCCTCTCCGCAGTCTCCCTGTCTCGGTGGTCTGCAGTCACCCTCTCCGCAGTCTCCCATTCTCGTGGTCTGCAGTCACCCCTTCGCGCTTCCATGTCTCGGGGTCTGCATCACCCCTCTCGGCAGCTCCCCATGTCTCGGTGGTCTGCAGTCACCCTCTCCGCAGTCTCCTTCTCGGGTCTGCAGTCCCTCTCACTCCGCAGTCCCTTCCATTGTCGGTGTCTGCAGTCACCCCCTCTCGGCAGTCTCCTCTGTCGTGGTCTCGCACCCCCTCTCGGCAGTCTCCATGTCTCAAGGTTCAGCACCTCCCCATTCCCTCTCGGAGTCTCCTATCTCGCGGTTTGCAGTCACCCGTCCCTCTATCGGCAGTCTCCTAGTCTTGTGTGTCACACCCAGCCCCTTTCTCTCCTGTCTGAGTTAAGCACCCTCTCCAGCAGTCTCCTTTCCGTGGTCTTAGTCCCGCTGCTCACCACACCCTATTCCTTCTGCAGTCCCTCCCCTGCCTCTCTCGCAGTCCCTACGCCCGTGTCCTCAGTCACCACTCCCCTCACGCGCAATCCGCCAATTCCTCCGGTTCGCAGTCCATTTCCCCTGCCCTCCCTTTCGCAGTCTCCCATGTCTCGTGGTCTGCAGTCACCCTCCTCCAGCAGTCTCCCATGTCTCGGTGGTCTGCAGTCACCCCGCCCCTGGTCCTCTCTTCCAGCATCCCCTTCTCGGTGGTCTGCAGTCACCTCCTCGTGCAGTCTCCCCATGTCTCGTGCTCTGCAGTCACCTCTCTCGTCTGCAGCACCGCAGTCCCTCTCGCAGTCTCCATGTCTCGGTGGTCTGCAGTCACCCCCTTCTCCCGCAGTCTCCCATGTCTCGGTGGTCTGCAGTCACCCTCTCCCAGCAGTCTCTCGTGTCTCGGTGGTCTGCAGTCACCCCCTCTCGGCAGTCTCCCGTGTCTCGGTGGTCTGCAGTCACCCCCTCTCCCAGCAGTCTCCCGTGTCTCGGTGGTCTGCAGTCACCCCCTCTCCCGCAGTCTCCCGTGTCTCGGTGGTCTGCAGTCACCCTCTCCCAGCAGTCTCTCGTGTCTCGGTGGTCTGCAGTCACCCCCTCTCCCGGCAGTCTCCCGTGTCTCGGTGGTCTGCAGTCACCCTCTCTCAGCAGTCTCTCGTGTCTCGGTGGTCTGCAGTCACCCCCTCTCGGCAGTCTCCCGTGTCTCGATGGTCTGCAGTCACTCTGCCCTGTGTCCTCTCTCGGCAGTCTCCGTGTCTCGGTGGTCTGCAGTCACCCGCCCAGTGTCCCCCTCTCGGCAGTCTCTCGCGTGGTCTGCAGTCACCCTCTCCCAGCAGTCTCCGTGTCTCGGTGGTCTGCAGTCACCCCTCTCGGCAGTCTCCCGTGTCTCGGTGGTCTGCAGTCCCCCCCCTGTTCCCTCTCTCGGCAGTCTCTCGTGTCTCGGTGGTCTGCAGTCACCCGCCCTGTGTCCCTCTCTCGGCAGTCTCCGTGTCTCGGTGGTCTGCAGTCACCCGCCCTGTGTCCCTCTCTCGGCAGTCTCCGTTCTCGGTGGTCTGCAGTCACCCCGCCCGTGTCCCTCTCTCGGCAGTCTCCGTGTCTCGGTGGTCTGCAGTCACCCGCCCGTGTCCCTCTCTCGGCAGTCTCTCGTGTCTCGGTGGTCTGCAGTCACCCCGCCCCGTTCCCTCTTCGGCAGTCTCTCGTGTCTCGGTGGTCTGCAGTCACCCCGCCCGTGTCCCTCTCTCGGCAGTCTCCGTGTCTCGGTGGTCTGCAGTCACCCGCCCGTGTCCCTCTCTCGGCAGTCTCCCGTGTCTCGGTGGTCTGCAGTCACCCCCCTCTCCCGCAGTCTCCATGTCTCGGTGGTCTGCAGTCACCCCCTCTCCCAGCAGTCTCCGTGTCTCGGTGGTCTGCAGTCACCCCTCTCCAGCAGTCTCCCGTGTCTCGGTGGTCTGCAGTCACCCCCTCTCGGCAGTCTCCGTGTCTCGGTGGTCTGCAGTCACCCCCCCCGTGTCCCCTCTCGGCAGTCTCCCGTGTCTCGGTGGTCTGCAGTCACCCCGCCCGTGTCCCTCTCTCGGCAGTCTCTCGTGTCTCGGTGGTCTGCAGTCACCCCCCGTCTCGGCAGTCTCCCGTGTCTCGGTGGTCTGCAGTCACCCCTCTCTCGGCAGTCTCCCGTGTCTCGGTGGTCTGCAGTCACCCCCTCTCGGCAGTCTCCCTGTCTCGGTGGTCTGCAGTCACCCCCCCGTGTCCTCTCCGCTGTCTCCGGTGGTCTGCAGTCACCCCCCGTCCCTTCCGCAGCAGTCTTCCATGTCTCGGTGTCTGCCATGTCCCCCTCCCCCCCCCCTCTCGGCAGTCCACTCCCGTGTCTCGGTGGTCTGCGTCACCCCCCGCGTCCCTGTCCTCTCTGACGCAGTCTCCTGTCTCGGTGGTCTGCAGTCACCCCCTTTCCC
>JARQOD010013025.1:0-17368 GCA_033576555.1 Oophaga sylvatica
GGAGGGGGAAAATTGGGGGGTTTGGGGTTTTTTAAAGAAATTAGTGGGTTCCAAAATTTGTCAAAAATTTTTTCAAGTTTCATTTGAGAAACCCCAGCCTGACATCGAGAAAATACCATCATCAAAACATTTTTTATGCATTTAATATTAAAAGCATTTCTGCTGTACACAAAATTAGTTTTCTAAAAAAAAAAAAATTAAAAAAACTTTTGAAAGACCATAATAAATTTAAATGAAAAACATCTTCATTTTTTGTAAAGCGGAAACATTAGTTTTTCAAACCCTGTCATTTGGATTTTTGACCCTGTGTGACTGGGGCATCAACAACTGGAAAAAAAGTGAGAAAGTTGTTTAAAGAGCTCATTTCATTGTTCAAAAAGATAATTTTCCATTTAATTTTTTACAATTAATCCATATTTTTGAAAAATTTAAAGGTCAAAATTTTAGGAGTGTTACTCCCCCAAATAAAATTAGTAAAAAAAATGATACTCCCATTTTGTTCCCTTTTTTCCCCAGAGCTAAAGTCTGGTTCCCCAAAGGCTTATTCATTAAGTCTTTTTTCCTAAACACTCCATCATAAGATTGCACCATTCCCCCGTTCCTTTTTCTAATTAAAAGGAAAAATGGGAAAAAAATTTTACATAATCCATGTTTAAAAAGTTTGGGGTATAAAAGAAGTTAGACAGATTTTTTACAGGAACCACAGGTGCATAAAACCTCTTTTACCCATATAAACCAGTTTGGGAAAAAGGACATTTTAAAATTTCAGTACAAACACAGCCTGATGTTAACATTGCAAAGAAAAAAAAATGAAAAATTTATTGGGTTTTTAAAATTTTTTGCTCATTTTTTCAGTTTTAATGCACATTTGAATGCTAATTCATTGGTGTAAATTTTCCCTGACTAGGGTTTTTTAAAAAAGAGTTAAACACCAAAGAAACAATCAGAGTGAGGGGTTTATAACTTATACAAGGGAAAAATTTCAATGCACAACGAAAAAAAGGCAAAAATAAATGTAAAGTAAAAATCAACACTTTGCCCTTTTCAAAAAAACACAGTTTGCATAAAGAAGTATAAGTTATCAACTTGATTAGATTGTTAAAAGGGCAGGAGCTAAACTGATTTAAAAGAAACCCTGGAGCTTCATCCCATTAGTTTTGTCTGCTTTGGGGCATTTTCCCCTTTAATAACGTGTGTTTGGGCTTAAAAGGGCGGGCGTCTGCTTTCGCCCTGAAAAACTGTGATACCTGGAAAAGTGATGGAAATCTTTAAAAAGGGAACCTGCCATTTTGCACAACCCAGCCCTGCACTAAAAACATGCATTTTTTACTTTGAAATGCTATTATTTTTCAAAAAATATTAATTTAAGGGGTGGCAAAGAAAAAGGGGGACTAGTTCAAAAAGAAGTCCTTGGCTATTCCCCGGGAACTCAGCTGCATTTGGGGTACCCCCCTATGTATTTTATGGGGAAAGATCTTCAGTACAACTGAGTGGGCAGAGAAAACAAGTAGGGGTTTCCCTTTTGGGGCTTTTCTTTTTTCCTTTTTGTCGGATTTGGGGACAGTTATTTAAAATTTGTTTCACCAATTTCCCAAATTTTCCCCCCAAAATTTAAATTAAAACGAAAAATTTTGGCCGTGAATGCAGTCGAAAAACATCAACATAACTGGAAAATGTATAGCACTCAAATTTTCTAGGTATTGCCATTTGAGTTTTTTTTTTTTATGCAAGCCAGTTTTATTGATGTCCGGGAGACCAATTTTTCTGGCAAAAAAAACAGGGGTATTGGGGGAACCAACATATTTTGGGGATAGTGTGAAGAGGGGGCCCCCCAAACAGAAATGTTTGTGTTTTTATGGATAGGCACTGTTGAGCCTGAACGCGAACCCAATTTTGTCTGAGCCCGGGTGCAGGTTTGGGCAAACTTCGTTGTGGTGGAGAGAGAGTGAAAGAAAAAGAGATTTTTTTTTTTTTTTAGAAGTTAGGGTATCCTTTTTTCATTGGGGTTCGGATTCTGGTGCAACCCGGGTACTGTTTCTGGTACCGAACCAAACTTTCTAAAAATTTTATGTCATAACAAAACCCCAAAACTTCACATCCCCCCTTAAATAGTGCGTAATCTAATTTTTCAAACTACCAAAACCCGGAATGCTAAACAATTGATTGTGAGAAAGCATTTGGGGGCAATAATATATGGATGACGTGATTTTTCTTTGACTTATGAAAAAAGGTTTCCGTTGAAAATGTAGGAAGCATTCTCTGTGCACCCAAAGTCTTGGTTTCAGTTTTTGGGTTAAGTAAAAAAATTAATATACAGGTAAGCCGGGGGTTTAATACTATCCTAAAAGTTTGCGGGGTGAAAAAATGCAAAAGCGTGCTTAAGGGACATCTGCGTATATCTCCAATCTCATTCACATCACACGATACTTACAACTGCAAAAATTCCTTCTTCCACTGTCATTTGAATATCTGGATCATTATTCAAGAATAAACTACACTTCCTTTTTTTTTTTCGACCTTTCTCTATCCCTATGGGAACTGTGATTTTGACCCCATCCGTTGGCTAAAAAAATCTAAAATGGCTGGGCCCATTTTTTATACTCTGTAGTTTTTAATACCCCCTATTGGCTGTACAGCTGTAGGATGTAGTAGCTGAAACCCATTACGGAAAGGTTATACAGCTGTGCCTGATGTCCATTAGCTCAGTCTTGAAGTCATCAATAGTGTGTGAAATGGCAAAATTTTTTTTTGGGTGGCCCCAACCCGGGTTGCTAGTGTTTGAAAACGGGGGCCTGCAAATTCAAAAAATTTCAACTAAAAACATTTTCAAATATTTTTTTTGACATATATCGTTTCTAATGCATGGGGATAGGAGGTTGCCTAACAGTTTGGGAAATTTAAAAAAAAAAGCGCACAGCCAACTTTTTTTACAGAACATTGAAAAGCCTAAAAAAACAAAAATTTTAAAAGCAAAAATGCCATAATTTTTAAGGGAAGAAGCGCATTCAATGTCCAAAAAAAAATTATTATAAAAATTTGTATAATTTTTTCCAGCTGAAAAAAATTAGGGAAATTAAAATCTTTTTTCCCAGATGGGTAAAAGCCCATAATTTTATGGACACGAGGTTTAAGATGGTTGAAAACCCTGCTGTTGGAGCCCCCGATCAACTGATTAAACAACTTTGGAATGATTTTATGGAGGTTGGGTTTGAAAACTGTCATAATTTAATAGCAGATGGATTATGGAGTATTATCTGCGGAATCAAGAGAACTTCGCTTTAGGCTAAGTGCACACTTTAGGGAAAGTTTCAGAATTTTTTTGAGCAAAAAGGTTTTTTTTCCGGGTAAAAAAGCACTTTTTTTTTTGCGTTTTTTTGGGGCGTTTTTTTGGGGGTTTTGCCTTTTTACCCAAATTTTTTTTTTTCCCGAAAAAATTTCTAGGTCATAGTTATGGAAAAAAACCCAGAATTTCCCCGAAAAAAAATTTACAGGTTTTTTCTTTTTCCGAGAGCGTTTCTTTGTGAAAAAAAAACCCCATTGCACAAAAATTGGGGGATTTTTTCTAAAAAATAGGATGCCCAAAAACATGCTTTTTGACACTTTTTTCCCCCGCGAAAAAACGCGAAAAAAACGCAATAATCCCGAACGTATTTTTTCTGGTGAATGCACCTGAAACTGCCTGTAAAAAAGTCAAAAATGCTAAAAAAAATAAATTTTCAGTTTTCACAAAAGTGACTACACCCCTAACATTTTAAAAAATATTTTATATCTTTTTTTATGGGGAAAAACTGAAGATATGATACTTTTATGCAATTAAAGTACAGTGACAGCTTATATAACAGTGTAAATTTTTTATGCCCCCCAAATAACCAACAAACAGCCTTAATGTCTAAACCGTGGGAACAAAATGATACACCCCTAAGTGAAAAAAAGGCCCAAATTTTGCCCAATTACCTTTTACCTCCCTGGTTCAATGATTCATTTGTTTTACAAGTCTCAGGTGTGAATGGGAGCAGGTGTGTTAAATTTGGTATTACGCTCTCAAAATTACTCATGTGGCCATGGAAGTTCATGGCAACCCCTTAAGCAAAGAACTCTGGGGATCTAAAAAAAAAATTTATTCCCCAGTAAAAAATGCCCGGAAAAATAAAAAAGATTGCCAACACATGTAACTGCAGGGTGACCAAAAACCAGCGTGGCTTAAAAATACGGGGTTCCCCTCGAAATGGCCTCGAATGGCACCAAAGACGTTGAATGCACAGACAGCATCATATCAGAAGTGGTCTTTTTCAAAATAGACAACACGATTCCGCTTTCTCAGAGGTTAAAAGGGGGGGGGAGGTTGGCCGTCAGTGCTCAGACCTATCCGCAGAATGCACAAATTTTTCTGTAGGCTGTTTTAACAGAAGGGTGCCTCTTCTAAAATGTTGCACAATAAGCCCAAAAAAACAGTTGCTGAAGACAAGCAATTCGGACATGATTAGGGACCCTGTCTTTTTGGTTGATGAGACCCCAGAAACTTATTTGGTTCTATGGGATCAAACATTTGGCAGCAACCACTTGGGGTACAAAGACAAGGGGATCTTGCCTGTAGTCAAACTGGGGGTTTGAAAGTCATGGTTTTGGGGGTGTTTGAGTGCTGCCGGCTTGGGGAAGTCATTTTTAGGGGAAAGTGAATGCCAACATGTACGTGGGAAAACTGTCAAAACTGATTTTCCTCCCTTTGGTAATTGGCTCAGGGGAAATTATAAAATGATAAAGCCCCAAACACACCTCTAAGACTTCCACGATTGCAAAGAAAAATAAGGGTAAAAGTACTGGACTGGCAAAGTGTGTCTCCCGACCCAAACCCCCTTTTACAACTTTGGGCATCCAAAAAGGGGAATAGGGGGCGCAGGGGCTCCAACATCCCCCGCACGTGATGTATTATCAAGGATAGGAAAGGATTTCAGTGCAACCGTGAAGCTTGTGAACTCTATGCTTAAGAACATTTTGGGAACAAATTTGGCCATTTTCATTTAGTGGGGTACTCACAGAGTTAGCGATACTTTCCGTATCCAAAAATATCGGGCGGAATGTATCGCCGATATCACTAAAACGGGGATATCCCCATCCGTTTCCCGGGAAATCCATGTAAGTCTATGGGAAAAAAAATGCAAATAAAAAAACATTTCTTTCCTTTAAACACAAAAAAATACACACATGAATACATATAATATAAAATTTACATTCATTTTGACATATATATATATATAAATATATATATATATTATAATTATTTTTAAATTTATTTACTTTTACTAGTAAAATAGCCTCTGATTCAATTGCCCGGGGGAAAGCCGCATTTGTGAAAGACAGAAGCACCCGAGGGGCCAGTCGCCCAAGATGTTTCATCGACCCACGGTGTGACAAATTACTCTCAGGAAAGGAAAACCCCATTGATCCAACCACTGCATTCAACAGTACACTATGCCCCGTGAGTGTAGGCGGACCCAATGGATGGTCTAGCTCAGGCTGGTTAGAAACGGTGTACTTTGGATGGAGGGGGGGAGCAGCCTTTGGGGAGTCTTTGTAGTAAAATTTTTTCCTTTCCTGCTTTTTTCACGTTCGCATACCCCACTTTAATCACGCTGCACCTTGCCCATCCACATCTATTGCCCCGGGAAGGATAAAACCGTCTTACCCGTAAAGATTATCATCCGCACACCCATCCCTTCCAAACCCCACACGCGCCTGGGGCACCCTGACCCGGTACTTACAGTGGGTCACACAAATAACGCCCTTCTTTGAATGTTGTAGTCAGTTATTAAAAGTTAGTGCTTGGGTGCGATGAAAAACGGGGTCACAGTTTTTAAGAAAATCCTTTTTCTTTAAAATTGGCAAAAAAGTCACACGTTTAGAACGAAAACCCGGGAAAACCCGCAGGCCAAAAACCAACTCGCAATTAAATCTCCAATCAGATTAGGTCTTTTTCTGGTACCCTAATCCATAAACGTGGGTTTTAAAAAACGGGTTCAATCCCCCAAATCTTCAAGTTCCTCAGTAGGAATAGGGGAGTAAAGGCCCAACTTACAGGAGTCAATACAGGGTTTACTGCACTAGTTCTGAGCAAAAGATTGTCAGCTTGGCGTTAAGAACAAGGAGGGAAAAAGGGCGGGGAAAATCAACTGGGGAAAATCCATTTTGACGAGGGCAGTGCTGCGCAAACAAAAGTAAAATGGGTGACAACAAACTGAGTTTTAGGAATATATACATAGAAACCTTACATTACCCCCCCCTTAAGGACAACCTCCAGGATGCCTCAGACCAGGCTTGTGTGGGAAACCTCTGATGAAACTGAGGGAGCAAGCGAGGAGCATTACGTTATTGCCCGTTCCCATGAGTTGTCCTCCACGGGGTAGCCCTGCCATTTTAATCAGATATTGTAATGATTTCTATAAAACCTGGAATCTAAAATCCTTTCCACCACAAATTCTTCCTGACCATCGACTAGCACTGGGTCAGGGCAAGGAGAGGAACGTCCAGGAAACGTATTGGGTGTCGCAGCCTTTAGTAGGGATACATGAAAGACAGGGTGGATTCTCATAGTTCTGGGCAGTTGAAGACGACAAGCAACGGCACTTATAATTTTACTGATTTTATAGGGTCCAATGTACTTATGTCCCAACTTAGACGATGGAATCCTTAACTTAAGATTTCTGGTTGACAGCCAGACCAAGTCTCCTACCTTGAAAGCTGGTGCAGGTTTACGAAATTTATCTGCTGCTTTCTTGTACCTTTCTTGAGCCGATTCCAGATTTTCCTTTAGAAGATCCATATTCTTCTGTAAAGACGTGATTCTTTCAGCCACTGCTGGTAAAGGCGTTTCTATGGGAAATCGTGGTAGAATGTTAGGATGATAACCTAGATTAGAGTAAAAAGGAGACTGTTTAGTGGAGGCACTCTGAGAGTTGTTATACGAGAACTCAGCTAATGGAAGTAGATCCACCCAATCATCCTGTAGGTGGCAGATAAAGCAGCGGAGATACTGCTCCAGGGTTTGATTGGTTCGTTCGGTCTGTCCATTAGTCTGGGGATGAAAAGCAGAAGAAAGGTTTACTTTAATGTCCAATGCTGCACAGAAATTTTGCCAAAACCTAGAAGTGAATTGCACCCCTCGATCCGAAATAACCTCATCCGGTACTCCATGTAAGCGAAACACATCTTTAATCATCAAATCTGATGTCTGTTTTGCAGTGGGTAAGCCGACACAAGGGATAAAATGAGCTGCCTTTGTTAGACGGTCAACCACCACTAGAATGGTGTTCTTCCCTGAGAGGTTGGTAACTCCACAATGAAGTCCATAGAAATGGATCCCCACGGGCGGGACGGGTGGGAAGAGGCTGTAACAGACCAGTTGGTGAGGAGCGAGGTGTTTTGCATCTTGCACAGACCTCACATGAAGTGACATAATTCAAAACATCCTTCCTGCAAGTGGGCCACCAAAAGAAACGAGAAAGAAATTCCTGTGTCTTTAGAATTCCTCTATGCCCAGCTATCTTGGAATCGTGAATGAGTTGCAATACTCTTAATCTGACTGTTTCAGGAATATACAGACGTTGTCCCTGAATCCACACACCATTCTTAAAGACAAGACTTACGTCCCTTGGGGGTTGTGCCAAAAAGGAATCCGCATGGTATGCTTCCTTGATGTCCTTAAGTAGGTCTTGATTATGAATTACTCCTAGGAATCTAGAGTCAGGAAGAATAGTCTTAGGAGGAGTAATTGGACGTGTCTCTGCTGAGTAAATCCTAGAGAGTGCATCAGCCTTTCCATTGCGCGATCCTGGTCTATAAGAGATGATAAAATTAAATTGGTTTAAGAAAAGATTCCAGCGAGCCTGGCGAGGAGTCAGGCACTTAGCCGACCTGATAAACTCAAGGTTACGATGGTCTGTCAGGACGACTATTTGCTGTGCAGCTCCCTGAAGAAGGTGTCTCCATTCTTTGAAGGCGGCAATAATGGCCAACAACTCTCTATTGCCCACATCGTAGTTCCTCTCAGCCGAAGACAACTGCTGGGAAAAGAAGGCACAGGGATGCAAGACATTCTTCTCACCTGTTCTCTGAGAGAGTATAGCTCCAACGGCACAGTCTGAAGCATCCACCTCTATTATGAAGGCAAGCTCGGGGTTGGGATGTACTAGGATAGGTGCAGTGGTAAATTTATCTTTTAGACGGGAAAATGCTTCCTGGGCTTGGGGAGTCCAGGAAAACCTAGACTCTTTCCGGGTAAGTTGAGTGATAGGTGACACTACCTCAGAGAAATTTCTAATGAAACGTCTATAGAAGTTGGCAAACCCGATGAAGCGCTGTACCTCCTTCACATTTCTAGGACTTGGCCAATCCTTGATGGCTTGGGTTTTGCTTCCATCCATACTAATTCCTTGTGTAGACAGTACATACCCCAGAAATTGAATTTCGGTCCTATGGAATTCACACTTTTCAAGTTTGATGTAAAGATGATTTTGTCTTAGACGTTCCAAGACCATTCTCACATGTCCATGATGTTCCTCTGTGGAGTTAGAAAAAATTAGAATATCATCCAAATAAATTACCACGAATGTATCTAGGAGATCCCTGAAGATGTCATTCACCAAGTGTTGGAAAGTGGCTGGGGCGGTACTCAGACCAAAAGGCATAACTAGATATTCAAAGTGTCCATAGCGTGACCTGAATGCAGTCTTCCATTCATCCCCAGGTCTAATACGGACTAAGTTATAGGCCCCACGAAGATCTAGTTTAGAAAAAATTTTGGCATGTCGCACTCTCTCCAATAACTCAGGGATTAAAGGCAATGGATAACGGTTTCTAATAGTAACCTTATTGAGTTCCCTATAGTCTACGCATGGTCTCAGAGATCCATCTTTCTTCTTTACAAAGAAGATGGGTGCACCTGCAGGAGATGAAGAGGGGCGTATGAAGCCCTTGGCTAGATTTTCATCTATGTAATCCTTTAAAGCCTTTAGCTCGGGCCCCGCCAGGGGGTAGATCTTACCAAAAGGTATCTCTGCTCCAGGCAATAATTCAATTGGACAATCATATGGACGGTGAGGAGGAAGCTGGTCAGCGTTCTTCTTGTCACATAAATCCACATAGTCCTGGTATACAGCTGGTAGTTCAGGGACTGACATGATTCCTTTAGGAACAGAGCAAGCTGAAACTTTTGGACTCATCTGTTTCTCTGGAAAGTGTAATTCCTTGGTCTCCCAGTTAATGGTAGGATTCTGGCCTGCAGCCATGGTAGCCTAGAATAATGGGAAAGTGGGGAGAAGAGATAAGCATAAAGGACAGTTTCTCTTGATGATCTTTACCCATAAGAACCCTCAAAGGCTCTGTTTCCTGATCCACTGGTCCAGAGGTCAGCAGGGAGCCATCCACAGTTTCCATCTGTACTGGAGTAGCCTTCTTCACTGAACGTATTCCCTGTTTCAGAGCAAAGGAGACATCCATAAAATTTCCACTTGCCCCTGAGTCGATCATAGCAGAGCTAGACACCCAAGCTGAGTCAACCCAGAGTTTGATGGAAAGAAAGCAATGAGAATTGTTTTTCTTACAACTCAGCTGGGACACCGCTGAGGAAACTTGAAAAATGGCAGCGTTTACACAGTCAACGTCCTCAGAGGTAACGGAGTTTAAGTCCGAGAAATCAAGATCTGTTGCTGCAGATCTCTCTGGAGCCTGAGGCTCGGACCTGACAGATCCCCTCTCGCAACACTCACAATGAATGAGTGCTGCAGTAGTCTTACGAGAACGGCTGGGGCAGTTTATAATGAAGTGCCCTGACTTACCACAATAGAAACATAGATTCTCCTTAAAACGATGTTCCTTGCGTGCATCACTAACCCGTCGTTGTAAAGAGTCTACCTGCATGGGTTCAGGTTCAGGTTCCCGTGTAATCCTACTCAAAGGTTCCTTAGCTGGAGAGGAAGGTAGGAAAAGGTTAGTACATTGCTTTCGAACCATCTCTCTTGCCTGCGTTCAGTCAGACGAGTATCAATACGGATGCAGTAGTTAATAAAGTCACCTAACGCAGTGGGAGGGTCGGCACGAGCAAGTTCATCCTTAATCAGTGGAGATAACCCCTTTCGAAAAATAGATTTTTTGGGGAACTGTCCCAGGTGGTATCAAGGGCCCATCTCCTGAAATCCAAGGCATATTCAGCTACCGAGTGCTTACCTTGGCGCAAAGCTAACATGGTGTTCATGTGTGCATGCCACGAAGATCGTCGCGGTTGCACAGTCTGACTTCTCACAGCTGAGTTGCTGTTTCTTTGTGTTTGGCAGTTAGGGAGTTAATTCTGTCTGTGCTCAGTTCTGGGACTGGGTGCAGTTTTCTCCCGGCTGCAATTAATTATTTGTTGATTGGTTTCCTTTAAATCTCTGGTTGTCTGTGTTGGGAGTTGCCAGTGAAATTCTTCATGCAGACCACAGATAGGATTGTATCTGTATAGACTTAAGTTAAAGAGCTCCTTAGTTGTTTTAAGCTCACCTTGCTTAGAGTTTAATATCCCAGATCATTTATGTTCCTTCTGTGTTTGAGTGTGTATGCAAGTCTGTGTTTTCTCCAGTCTGTCTTATTGTCTAATCTGTGTATTTAGCAGAGATCAGCCCATATCCCTTTGGTGGTAATCAGAATCCTTCTTAGGACTGATTACAGGGTTCAGGGACTGATAGGAGACAGGGTTAGGCTGGAGACTTGGACCTCTGAACCATTATCAGTACCTCCAAGGTGAGGGATTAGTTAGGACCCCAGTTTAGGGTCAGGTTAGACCCCCGGTCCTCCTCTTTCCTGTGACAGTGTATCAAGTCCTCAAGATTAACCCTGAGTTCAACGGATATCGTGTCAGGTAAATCTATTCTATATTTACATGCTGATGTTGCTAATCTATATGTTGTATAGAGTGTTGTTCTTTTAAGAATAGTTTACTGACATCGTACACATATCATAAGACCGCGTGACATTTTCACTGGCCATAAAATTATTCCCAGTTGCCATGGATCCAGTAGCCCAGCTGGCTCTGCAGTTGCAGGGATTATCCATGGAGCTGACGGACATTAAGTCCAAAGTTTTGTCTCCCTCGGAGCAAACCAGATTTGAACCTAAAGTAGCTCTCCCGGACAGGTTCACTGGTGGGCGAGACAAATTTTTTACCTTCGGGAGCATGTAAATTGTATTTTCGGCTTCGGCCTCGATCATCAGGGAGTGAAGAGCAGAGAGTGGGAATTGTTATCTCGCTCCTACAAGGGGACCCTCAATCCTGGGCTTTTCCCTTCCTCCGGGATCCCCGGCTCTACAGTCAGTAGATCGATTTTTTACTGCCCTGGGTTTGGTATATGATGACCCAGATCGGGTCTCTCTTGCTGAGACAAAATTACGTAAGATACAGCAGGGAGATCGTCCGGCGGAGGAATTTGCTTCTGAGTTCCGTAGATGGGCCACAGATACTCAGTGGAATGACCCAGCTCTTAGGAGCCAGTTTTGTCATGGGCTTTCTGACAAATTAAAGGACGTTTTGGCTCAGTATGATTCTCCTCCATCACTGGAGGCTGCTATGGCCCTAGCTATCCGTACTGATAGACGGCTCCGGGAGAGGTGCGAGGTAACTCCGCCCCCTGTTGTTACTCCACCTACTACTAAAGTCCCTTATGTTGAGGTTCCCCTTGTCTGTTCGGAGGAGCCTATGCAGTTGGGAGGGACATCATTTCGTAGGAGGGGATTGGCGGTACGCCGCAGGACTAGAAGGTGTTTCTTCTGCGGGAAAGAGGGACATTTTGTTGGGGGATGTCCATCCCGTGCCTTGTTGAGCAAAAAAGTCGCCGGAAAACTGTTAATCCCAGGTTGTGTGGTGGACGACAACCTGGGAGTATGTATTTCGTCCGCTAGTTCTTCTCAGTTCCTTGTACCAGTGGAGGTGGTGGTTGGTACGAGAGTGGAGAGATTTTCTGTTCTTCTTGATAGTGGGTCCGGGGCTAATCTGGTTGACGCTCAGTTTGCTCAGGCTCAAGGTATGCATCTGAGTGTATTGGTCAAACCGATCCCTATATTCTCCATTGACGCCAGGCCTCTCGGCCAAGGTAGCTTTGTTCATGAGGTTCATAACATTGACCTTCGGGTAGGGGCAATACATAGGGAACTATTATCTTGTTATGTGTTGGAGGGTCTACCTACTCCTATTGTGTTGGGACTTCCTTGGTTGGTTAAACATAACCCTGTGATTAATTGGCAGTCCAGAGATATAAGCCAATGGGGGGAGTTTTGCAAAAGTAACTGCATGAACACAGTCATCAGTGCGGTCGTGCCTAGTACTTTGCCTCCTTTTTTGGAGGACTTTGGGGATGTGTTCTCTGAGGAGGGGTGTCAGGAGTTGCCTCCTCATCGCGTGTATGACTGCTCTATTAATTTACTTCCTGATGCTAAGTTACCTAAAGCTAGGTTATATAACCTTTCTGGTCCTGAGAGGCAGGCTATGAAAGATTATATTTCGGAAAGTCTGGCCAAAGGGCATATTAGACCTTCATCTTCCCCAGTGGCCGCGGGGTTCTTCTTTGTGAAGAAAAAAGATGGAGGCCTACGCCCTTGCTTGGATTTCCGCGAACTTAATCGGATTACTGTTCGAGATCCGTATCCATCTCCTCTGATTCCTGATCTCTTCAATCAAATTGTTGGCGCCAAATGGTTCTCTAAATTGGATCTCAGGGGGGCGTATAATCTGATTAGGATAAAAGAGGGGATGAGTGGAAAACGGCGTTTAACACGCCGGAGGGACATTATGAGAACCTTGTCATGCCTTTTGGTCTGACTACTGCACCAGCAGTATTCCAACATTTTGTTAATGACATTTTTCGTCATCTGGTGGGGCTGTTTGTGGTCGTATATTTGGATGACATTTTAATTTACTCACCAGATCTTGTGTCTCACCAGGAGCATGTGAGACAGGTGTTGCAGATCTTGCGAGACAATAAACTATACGCCAAACTGGAAAAGTGTGTATTCGCCGTACAGGAACTTCAGTTTTTGGGTTTCTTGGTGTCAGCCTCCGGTTTCCGTATGGACCCTGAAAAGGTGAGAGCAGTGCTTGAATGGGATCAGCCAGAGGATCTTAAGGCTCTGCAGCGTTTTCTGGGGTTTGCTAACTACTACCGGAAATTTATTTGTAATTTCTCATCTGTTGTCAAACCTCTCACTGACATGACAAGAAAAGGGACGGATTTTTCTAAATGGTCGGACAAAGCTTGCCAAGCTTTTTCCTCTTTGAAAAAATGTTTTGCTTCGGCACCCGTTCTCATCCAACCAGATGCATCACAGCCGTTCGTTGTGGAGGTGGACGCGTCTGACGTAGGGGTGGGTGCAATATTGTCCCAGGGTCCGTCCCCTGGTAAATGGCATCCGTGCGCTTTCTTTTCTAAAAAATTGTCGTCCGCCGAAAGGAATTATGATATCGGCAATAGGGAACTTTTGGCCATTAAGTTGGCTTTTGAAGAATGGCGTCACTTTTTGGAGGGGGCAGTCCACCCGGTCACCGTCATTACTGATCACAAGAACCTGCTGTATTTGGAATCTGCTAAGCGTCTGAATTCCAGACAAGCTCGATGGTCGTTGTTTTTTACCAGGTTTAATTTTGTTGTCACTTATCGCCCTGGATCTAAGAATGTTAAGGCGGATGCCTTGTCTCGCAGTTTCCCAGGGGCCGGGAAAATGGATGACCCGATTCCTATCCTTCAGGAGGGGGTGGTAGTGTCGGCTGTATGTTCTGAGCTTGAGGAGGAGGTGTTAGAGGCTCAGGGGGACGCCCCTGCAGGACCTCCAGGGAGACTGTTTGTCCCAAATCAGTTGAGACAAAAGGTTATTGAGGCACATCATAATTCTGCTTTAGCAGGACATCCAGGGAGTAAGGCTACTTTAGATCTCCTTTCTCGCCGGTTTTGGTGGCCTAACGTTAATAAAGATGTTTTAACTTTTGTCGCGTCCTGTGGGGTTTGTGCTCGCTCTAAGACCCCTCATACCCGTCCGTCTGGGACCCTCTTACCCTTGAAACTTCCGGAGCGTCCATGGACTCATTTGTCTATGGACTTCATCACGGACCTTCCTCAGTCGTCAGGGAAGACTGTCATACTGGTGGTTGTTGACAGGTTCAGTAAGATGGCACATTTCATTGCTCTTCCTGCCCTCCCTAATGCTAAAACTCTGGCGCAGGTGTTCATTGGGGAGATTGTGAGACTTCATGGGTTGCCTTCTGATGTGGTGTCAGATAGGGGGTCTCAGTTTGTGTCCAAGTTTTGGAGGGCATTTTGTTTACGTCGGGGGATGCAATTGTCATTTTCCTCGGCTTTTCATCCGCAGACCAATGGTCAGACAGAGCGTCTGAATCAAAGCCTAGAGACTTATCTTCGGTGTTTTGTCTCAGAGAACCAGGAGGACTGGTCTTCTTTCTTGCCTCTGGCAGAGTTCGCTCTTAACAACAGGCGGAGCGAGTCCACTGGTAAGTCCCCGTTTTTTGGGGCATATGGTTTTCATCCCCAGTTTTGTACATTCAATGGGGGGGCCCTTCTGGGGTTCCTGAGGAGGAGCGTTTCTCGTCGTCACTTGCTTCAGTGTGGAGAGGTGTATTGAATAATCTGAGTGCTATGGGGAACCGTTATAAACGTATGGCTGATAGGAGGAGAGTTTCTGGTCCAGATCTTAATGTGAACGATCTGGTATGGTTGTCTACCAGGAATATAAAACTTAAAGTTCCCTCCTGGAAGCTGGGCCCCAGATTCATCGGGCCGTACAGGATCAGTTCCATAATTAATCCTGTGGCATTTCGTCTGGACCTCCCTCCTACGTTTAAAATTCATAATGTGTTCCACAAGTCATTACTTAAGAGGTACGTGGCACCAGTCATACCATCACCTCTACCTCCTCCTCCAGTGGTGGTCAATGGTAACTTGGAGTTTCAAGTGTCAAAGATCATTGACTCACGTCTGAATCGCCGGTCCCTTCAGTACTTGGTGCATTGGAAGGGGTATGGTCCAGAGGAGAGGACGTGGGTTCCTGCGTCTGACATTAACGCAGATCGTTTGGTGCGGACCTTCCACAGAACTCACCCGGGCAAACCTGGCCCTGAGGGTCCGGAGGCCCCTCGTAGAAGGGGGGGTACTGTCATGTGTGCATCGCCACGAAGATCGTCGCGGTTGCACATTCTGACTTCTCACAGCTGAGTTGCTGTTTCTTTGTGTTTGGCAGTTAGGGAGTTAATTCTGTCTGTGCTCAGTTCTGGGACTGGGTGCAGTTTTCTCCCGGCTGCAATTAATTATTTGTTGATTGGTTTCCTTTAAATCTCTGGTTGTCTGTGTTGGGAGTTGCCAGTGAAATTCTTCATGCAGACCACAGATAGGATTGTATCTGTATAGACTTAAGTTAAAGAGCTCCTTAGTTGTTTTAAGCTCACCTTGCTTAGAGTTTAATATCCCAGATCATTTATGTTCCTTCTGTGTTTGAGTGTGTATGCAAGTCTGTGTTTTCTCCAGTCTGTCTTATATGTCTAATCTGTGTATTTAGCAGAGATCAGCCCATATCCCTTTGGTGGTAATCAGAATCCTTCTTAGGACTGATTACAGGGTTCAGGGACTGATAGGAGACAGGGTTAGGCTGGAGACTTGGACCTCTGAACCATTATCAGTACCTCCAAGGTGAGGGATTAGTTAGGACCCCAGTTTAGGGTCAGGTTAGACCCCCGGTCCTCCTCTTTCCTGTGACAGTGTATCAAGTCCTCAAGATTAACCCTGAGTTCAACGGATATCGTGTCAGGTAAATCTATTCTATATTTACATGCTGATGTTGCTAATCTATATGTTGTATAGAGTGTTGTTCTTTTAAGAATAGTTTACTGACATCGTACACATATCATAAGACCGCGTGAACATGGCTGCTTCAGCTTTGCACCTCGATTGGGGTCATCAAACACCTGCCCCATGGCTGAAATAAAATCATCAAGGTGATTCAAACAATCATCCTCAGTCTCAATCAGAGGGTTTGCCCACATTAAAGCCTTGTTGGTAAGCAACATAATTATAGTAAGCACCTTAGATCGTTCAGTGGGAAATTGTGAAGCATGTGCAGAAAAAAAAAGATTGCATTGATTAATAAATCCCCTGAATTTCTCACGTTCACCGCCAAAACGAAAAGGGGGCAACTTGGGAATCCCAGCACTCGGGCTACGGCAGGAGCCTGGACTCGCCCCTCTAGAACCTCAATCCTGGCTCGCAAATCCTGGGTAGTCTGTCCAACCACTTGCAAATTGTGATTATTGAGGTCCTGTAGATTTGTAAAACGGGTCTTTATATTCTGCAAATCTGCAAGGATATTATCAGTCACTCCGCAAAGTTCCTTTATGCGGGCCTCCATTTTCCAGATCTTTTAAGACAGGATTACTGGAAGAAGAGGAGAGAAAAAAAACAATAGTGTTCACCTGTGGCAACACTGCAGAGAGAAAAAAAAATTAAGGGAACTGCTCACCTGGAATGGTTGTGAGAAGTCACAACCACTATCATCACAGAAAGTTTCAACCAGACATCTGATATCCAGAGTTACAGCAGACAAAAAAGAGAAAAGAAAGGAAAAAAAAAAACAATAGTGTTTACCTGTGGTAACACTGCAAAAAGAAAAAACTTAAGGGAATTGCTCACCTGGAATGGTTGTGAGAAGTCACAACCACTGTCATCACAGAAAGTACAACCGGACGTCTGATATCCACAGTACAGCAGACACAGCCTTCCAGACCCAGCAGACACTAACGTTTTGGCTTCAGAATCTTGTAATGTATGTAGTACAGTTCATATAGCGTCTTGTGCTTGGGTGCGATGAAACACAGGAGTCACAGGTTTGATATAGAAAAGTCCTGTATTACTTCATACAAGTTGGCAGAAATAGTCACACAGTTTGCAGACACAGAAACAGGAGACACAGCAGGCCAGAGTAATCCAAGCTCAGCAATCACTCTCCAATACAGATTCAGGATCTTCTTCTCTGTTACCGTAAGTCCATGCAAACGTGGGTCTTTCAAAGAGCAGGGTTCAGAGTCCACAAGTGCTTCAGAGTTCCTCAGTAGGAATAGCTGGAGTACAAGGTCCAAGGCTTACAGGAGTCAAGTCACAGGTTCACTGCAGGCTAGATTCTGAAGCACTGATTGCTCAGCTGTGGCTGCTTAAGAAGCAAAGGAGAGAATCAGGGCGGGAACATGCAAGCTGGAAACTCCATTTTGACTGAGGGCAAGATAGCTGCAGCAAGACAGAAAGTAAAATGGCTGACGAACAAACTGAGTTTCAGGAATATATACATAGAACCT
>JARQOD010013026.1:0-17364 GCA_033576555.1 Oophaga sylvatica
CCGTTCAATGAGTGGCCTCACAGCTTCCAGTAGGAGCTTGAATGAATCCTCCGACATCCGTATTCTTCTCCTGCAACTCCCTCACTAGATGCATGTGGGTGAATCTGGACCTCTGCTCCAGCCATTCTCTGGTCCACATGCGACGCTTTCGCTTGGAGCGCCTCTCTTCCACCCGCGCCTCTTCCTGTCGATCTGCCTCCATAGATAGCGCAACTGCCACAATCATACGCTCCGCGGTGGAGAGGTTCATTATGTGCAACCTGTACGGTAAAAAATAGAAAAGTTAATGACTAATTAATTACTATTACTAAAGTGTTTAAACAGAATAAAATAAAGAATAAAATAAAAATTAAATTACTAAAAAAAAAAATAAACTTTTCAGTTTTATACAGTTTACAAATGTCTAAAATGGTGAGGGGTGTAAAATAAATAAAGCAAAAAAAAAGAGAAAATAAAGTCAGGGGTGTAAAATCAATAAAGCAGAGGACGAAAAAAAAAAATAAGGTCAAAAAACATTATCAAAACAACATCACAACATCACAAACAATATGTACCTTGAATCCAAATCCAAATATCCTGAAGATCCAAATCCAAATGGGGATGGATGGTGCTCTATCGACTCAGACAGGATCGCAAAACCCACCACTGCGCCACAAATATGAT
This sequence comes from Oophaga sylvatica, assembly GCA_033576555.1. Classification (NCBI taxonomy): domain Eukaryota; kingdom Metazoa; phylum Chordata; class Amphibia; order Anura; family Dendrobatidae; genus Oophaga; species Oophaga sylvatica. Next base: position 664 of record JARQOD010013026.1, read on the forward strand.
CGCAAAACACCGACACGCGATACTATCCTCACAAAAACGCACAAAGCACAGTTGGAATCATCCACAACGTGCTCTGGAAACAATGGATGGGGGCGCAGTTATTATAGCTGAGGTGATGTTGTGGTCACCAATCGGAGCTGAAGGGCGTTTTGAAAGAAAACAAAGTCCCGCCTCCGCCGCTGACTAATGCATCGTTAATGAGGTCGCACATTGTTCACAAAAAGGTGCCACATTCAGCGATATATACTTAACAGCGGGACGCCGACGATGAAAATAGGGTCCGGAACGATGTCAGCGACGAGCGAGATCACAGCAGGATCTCAGCAGGGGCCACGTCGTCGCTAGATGCCGCACACAACAACATCGCTAACGAGATCGCTAAATAGTGACGTTTTTTTAGCGATCCCGTTAGCGATATTGTTTAGTGTGGCAGTACCTTTAGATTGCACACAGGTGGACTTGCTTTCACTAAGCATGTGACTTATGATAGTAATTGCTTGTGCCAGAATTTTTTAGGGGCTTCATCGCAAAAGAGGTGAATACATATGCACATGCCAATTTTTAGTTATTTGACCCCATAAATGTAATAAAGGCCTATATTTTACTCACTTCACCATACTAGACTTTAGTTCTGATGCATCACACACAAATAAGATTACAAAAATACTTAAACACAGATTGTAATGTAAAAAGGTAAAAAGCCAAGGGGGTGAATACTTTTGTAAGCCACTGTATCACATATAGTCATGGCTGAAAGTTTTGGCACCTTTGAAATAACCTATTACCCATGACCTAGGATGCAAACCCAGCTTTCTGACACTGGGTACTATATTGCAACCCAAAATCTTTTGGGAATCTTCAGATTTCATGATGTCTTGAACACAGTCAAGGCACCAAGTGCCAGAGGTAGCAAAAGAACTCCAACATATCTTTGAGCCTCCATCATACTTGAGTGTAGGTACTGTGTTCTTTTCTTTGTGAGCTTCAGTACATTTTCGGTAAACAGCAGAATGATGTGCTTTACCTAAAAGCTTTATCTTGTCTCATCTGTCCACAAGACGCTTTCCCAGAAGATTTTTGACTTACTCACATACATTTTGGCAAACTTCAGTCTAGCTTTTTTATACATCTGTGTATGTAAGCGGTGGTGTCCACCTGGGTCTCCGTCATAACATTTTCTTTCATTTCATTCAAATGTCATTGAATAGTTCTCTGTGACACTGATGCACTATGAGCCTGCAGGACAGCTTGAATTTCCTTGGAACTTGATTGGGGCTGCTTATCCACCATCTTGACTATCTTGTGTTGCAACTTTTCATCAATTTTTCTTCACCAGAACCTGCTCCTGTGACTACTGCTTCTGTCACAAGGCACCGCCGTATTCACTCTCCGGGGGGCGCTGGTCATAGAGGAGATGTCAGAACCAGAACCTCTGGATGGCGGGCTCTGTCTAGCCACTAAAGTTCTAGTGCCTGGGACCTGTAGCGTTGTTAGTCTGGCAGTCTGGTTGTGTGTGCTGTCCAGCTGAAGTCATCAGCTTCCTACTCCAACCAACCACACCATAGCATGTTGGACATGAAATTACTTGTACTGAAAGGTGATTTCACATCTCAGAGACACAGGAGAGTTTGCGAATACAAATTGATGGTGACCTTTGACACTCTCAATGCTGGAATGAACCTATCACATGGATTTATGGCCTATTAGATCAATTAAGGAATTTGCTTCAAAAACACTGTGAGAACATCACAAAACATTACCAGACCCCAATCAGAGGGCAATAAAACTTTCACACTCCTTATCTATGAACTAGTCCAATATTTATTGCCACAACTGTTCATCCCTCTCCCATAATGACAGTTCTGATCAATTCTAAATATTTTTCAGTTCTGCTTCACGTCACTTGTCTCATCTATTGCATTTTTTCTGTGCTGTGTTGTGTATAAATATGTGATTCTTCAGATTTTGTATTAGTCTTTGCCTGATGAAGAGACCTGAGTAGTCTCGAAAGCTTGCAATTTGTTACCATCTTTTCAGTTAGCCATTAAAAGGTATCAACCACTGAGGACTCTCAATTCTAAATATTTTTCTATCTACTGGCTAACACAGTACTAAGATATACATCTTTACTGTATCACTTAGGAAGCAACACTGATTGACAATCAATTTCACATGCTGTTGTGCAAGTGGAATAGACAACAGATGGAAATTATGGGCAATTATCAAGACACATTCAATAAAGGAGTGGTTCTGCAGGTGGGGACCACAGACCACATCTCAGTACCAATGCCTTCTGGCTGATGTTTAGGTCACTTTTTAATGTTGGGTGTGCTATCACACTCGTTGTAGCATGATACGGTCTCTAAAACCCACACAAGTGGCTCAGGTAGTGCAGCTCATCCAGGATGACACATCAATGCGAGCTGTGGCAAGAAGGTTTTCTGTGTCTGTCAGCGTAGTGTCCAGAGGCTGGAGGCACTACCAGGAGCCAGGCCAGTACACCAGGAGATGTGGGGGTGCCGGGGGAGGTCAACAACCCAGCAGCAGGACCACTACCTCCGCCTTTGTGCAAGGAGGAATCGTAGGAGCACTGCCAGAGCCCTGCAAAATAACCACCAGCAGGCCACAAATGTGCATGTGTCTGCACAAACGGTTAGAAACTGACTCCATGAGAATGGTCTGAGTGCCCGACGTCCACAGTTGGGCTCACAGCCCAACACCGTGCAGGACGCGTGGCATTTGCCACAGAACACCAGGATTGGCAAATTCGCCACTGGCACCCTGTGCTCTTCAGAGATGAAAGCAGGTTCACACTGAGCACATGTGACAGAGTCTGGAGACGCCGTGGAGAGCGATCTGCTGCCTGCAGTATCCTTCAACATGACCGGTTTGGCAGTGGGTCAGTAATGGTGTGGGGTGGCATTTCTTTCGAGGGCCACACAGCCCTTCATATGCTCGCCAAAGGTAACCTGACTGCAATTAGGTACTGAGATGAGATCCTCAGACCCCTTGTGAGACCATATGCTGGTGCGGTTGGCCCTGGGTTCCTTCTAATGCAGGACAATGCCAGACCTCATGTAGCTGGAGTGTGTCAGCAGTTCCTGCAAGATGAAGGCATTGAAGCTATGGACTGGCCCGCTCATTCCCCAGACCTGAGTCTGATTGAGCACATCTGGGACATCATGTCTCGCTCCATCCACCAACGTCACGTTGCACCACATACTGTACAGGATTTGGCGGATGCTTTAGTCCAGGTCTGGGAGGAGATCTCTCAGGAGACCATCTGCCGCCTCATCAGGAGCATGCCCAGCCATTGTATAGAGGTCATACAGGCACAAGGAGGTCATACAGTATAGGCACGTGGAGGCCACACACACTACTGAGCATAATTTTGGCTTGTTTTAAGGACATTACATTCCACTTTAATTTTGTGTGTGATTCCAAATCCAGGCCTTCATTGGTTAATAAATTTGATTTCTATTGATGAATTTTGTGTGATTGTTGTCAGCACATTGAACTTTGTACAGAACAAAGTATTCAATGAGAATATTTCATTCATTCAGTTCTAGGATGTGTTATTTGAGTGTTCCCTTTATTTTTTTGAGCCATACCATATTTTCCGGCATATAAGACGACTTTTTAACCCCTGAAAATCTTCTTAAAAGTCAGGGGTCGTCTTATACTCCGGGTGTCATCTTATAGGGCGGATACGGACCAATCATCATATGGTGGGGAGAGTGGTCCCGATGACAAAGGGAGGGGGCGTCTCACAGGGAAGGTGTTGGAGTATCCCCCTATTACCTCGTTGTGCCAGAGGTAATCTCTGTAGGTCTCTGTGCTGGGGCGGCGGCTCCTCTTTCAGCAGCGTGGGGGCTCTGTGCGGGTGCGGCGGCTGCTCTTTGTGCAGAGTCGGGGCTCCGCCGGCATTTCTTCAAAGCCCGGAGGCCCCGGCAGCTCCATTGCTGCGATGCGGTGTCCTCCGAGAAAATGGCCGCTGCATGCTCAGATTCAGACCTCGTCCCAAGATCTCGGGAGACGAGATCTGAAACTGAGCATGCGCCGCCTCCAGCGACCATTTTTCCTGAGGCCACCGCATCACAGCAATGGAGCTGCCAGGGCCTGCAGGCTTTGAGGAAATGCCTGCAGACCCCCGACTCTGCACAAAGAGCTGCCTGCCGCCCCCAGCACAGAGCCCCATGCTGCTGAAAGAGGAGCCGCCGCCCCCCCCAGCACAGTAACCCGCAGAGAGCACCGCTGACACAATGAGGTAATAGGGGGATACTCAAACACCTTCCCTGTGAGACGCCACTTCCCTTTGTCATCTGGACCTCTCCCCTCCACCATATGCAGATTGGTCCGCACCCGCCCTATAAGATGACAGTGCTCAGCACTCTGTCACACCAGCGATCGCTCTGGCACTGCTGCAGTCTTCTCAATGCCTGCTCTCAGCAGGCACTGAGGAAGCCGCCTCACTGCAGGACCCGGCGGCCATCTTAGATCCGGGGTCCTGCAGGGAAGAGGCCTTCAGAACAGCGCGGTCACATCGCGCTGTTCTGAGGGCCTCCCTGCGCGACGCTCCCCTGTGCCCCTGGTACACACGTGATCATGTTTGATCGCGGTGTGCCCAGGGGTTAATGTGCCGGGAGTGGTCCGTGACCGCTCCTGGCACATAGTGCCGGGTGTCAGCTGTGATAATCAGCTGACACCCGGCCGGGAGCGCAACTGATCGCCTTGGACATACTATCCCGTCCATGGGCAGATTGACACGGGTTTTATGGATGGGATAGTACGTCCGGTGGCAGAGAGGGGTTAACTGGAAAAGTTGGGGGATCGTCTTATACGCCGGAAAATACGGTTTATATATATATATATAAATATATATATACACACACACACACAAAATTATGCAATTTAATAATGGATGAAACAAATTACCAAGTTACTATAGATAGGGTATAGCTTGCAATTGTGGAAAAACTCATTGAATTCCTCAAGATGGACTACAAAGTACTTGAGTATCCCTGCCCACTGATATACTTATAGACCTGCAAGGGTAAATGAAGTTTCTGACAAAGATTTCTTTTGAACATCTAAAATCCCCCTTTTTCTCCACATTGTAATCTTCTGTGAAGACTATATTTAAGACATTGTTTTTTCAGGAAAGATAAGGCTTGATCTATGTATTACACAAACAGTTCAAAATTTGGGCCAATAATGACAACATTGTGGCGGTGATATTAATAAAAATGATTCATCTTCCTTTTAAACATAGTCACAATGTGCAGACTATCCATATCTAAACCCATGTAATGTTTACTTAGTCAACCGAATGGACAGATGCTCCAGTTACAGCTGTGTCCCTTCACAATAAGCTTCGTATTCGGAGGGTCTGGAAGCTGCTGATATATAAACATTGTGATATGTATAAAAATAAAGCTGATACAGTATAAATATTGGTCTTGAGTGCTGTTCAATCTTTGTAAGGTTTAACCAATTCTTCAAGAGTATGTTAAAGAAATAACAATATGTGAGACCATGATGAGCAGCTGGCAAAATTATACATGATCACCTACAACTCCTAACAATGCACCGCAGCTGCTAGAGAGTTCATGTAAAAATGGCTTTAGTGCAAATCACTATACTGAATGTGTATGTTCTTTAAAATATGGCTTTCCAATTTAATCTCATGTCCACGCTTTAACAAGGCAGCCATCTTCAGACTAAAACAGAGAACAAGAACATCCAAGACAGTGCACAGTGGTCATCATTGTTGCCACCTCCAGTAATAAAAAGCAGGTGTGGGATGGGGTGGTGTGACCGAGCACACAGAGACAGCAGACCGGTGAAACAATCAAACAACCTTTATTGTGTCACTTAGAAAATATTCCATCAAACATAGATATACGGGTAATTCCCCAAGTCAGTAACACGGCAAACCGGAACCAATCTGTTGCGTCTCCCGTAATCTGACGCCAAGAAAAACTAAACACGAGTTCCTTTGAATAGCTCCACCTCAAATACAGCAGGTAGGGCAAGACAGCACAATACTATGTGGCTGATGATCCCCAGTCTCTAATAGTCCAAGTAGTAGTGCCAGGATCTGACCACAGCAGCAGATCCCAGCCTTTCCAAGACACAGCACCAACATTCACCAAACATGTGTCTTTCCCTTTCTACCTTCTTCTTGGGATCAGGCCCCTGGTTGGCTAGAGATACTTGCACCCAGCTCCTAAACCATCAGGTCCACTTAATTCAAATAGTGAAAGAAGGTAACAGAAGTCCATTCTCTGGCCACTCTACAAAGTTGTGTATCAGGGACGCCCCCTGCAGAAAGGAACAAAGACTCATATGCCCCCTCATCAGATGCAGGATGGAGTATGATAATGGAGGCCAACCTTACAATTGTGTACAGATGAGTGACCTCAACAGGTCACTTGTGTAGTACACATATATATAGTTGACATGACTCATGGCTCCTCCTGGATGGACAATCCATCAGCAGGTTTCCTCTTTGATATTATACAGTTAAGTTATAGGGTTGAATGGCCGGGCTCCATTTTGCATCCTCCGTGATTTAAATTTTGCTTCTTGCACGCACAAATCACCATTGTTGATCTCCAACATCATTTCCTAGGAGAATATTTGCAGGTAGGCCAGTCGTCAACCCAGTTACGCATTGATTAGCCCCAAAACCAAAGTCCAGCTCCACACTTGCTTTTGGAATATTTTTCCATTTGCCTCCAACTAATTCAATGGTAATCCCAGGTCATTGCTGTATTGCTTCTGGCCGAACCACTCGAGGATGAGCTATGGTGAGAAACGCCACAAAATCACAAACAACAAAAAAAGCCAGTACGACCTCCTTTAAGTATTTTCTATATGATTAAAGGAACTCGTGGCTGAGTCTGGTACCCCATAAAACCCTAGAAGTCAAACATGAGTGTCTGAGTCATTAGGTAAGTCAACTTGTAGCGGTGACACTTCTTCCTCCAATGTAGTCAGCTGCAGATAATTAATAGGTCAATTTGGTTCAGGGTCATTCTCCAATCGACCAGCAAGGCAGGTGGTTTGCAGATGCTCGAGCTGTCCACATCGATAATAACATCTGCGCTGTAGGTGCATGAAATGGTTGTTGGTGTGAGGATGGCTCCTCAACTAGATGCAGGGCAATGTAGAAACATTGAGGGTTTCCTAGCAAAATAAATCCACATTAGTGATTGAGCCTTGGTAGAGCTTTGCCAGTGAGATGAGACATGATGAAAGACACTTGGGCCTGGTCTGAAATGAACTTATGAGCCAAGAGTTCGAAGTGCAGTGTAAACTGATGAATAAACCAGCGACATAGGTCAGGGTCACTGCCATAAGTGGATGAGCTGACAGACGTGGTCCAGAATTGGGTACATAGCTAGCAACCTGTTGGATCACAGCTGAGGTGGAGTGCACACATCCTAAGCACAGTGTCCAGGGATCTGTGCACCGTGTTTGGTTTTAAGGCTGCCTGATAGTTGTTTTGCTGTGTGTGCAGACTGCTTTTTACACAGCACTAATACTTTTATTCTTTTTTTCTGCAGTTACCGAGCGTTCATTTTTTCCCACATCGTATAGAGCTGTACGCTCCTCACACACTACCGTGTACTGGCTGGTATCACAGACAAATACATGCTGACTATCTGTGTGTGACTCTGGAAATATATACGGAGATTTAAATTTTCCACTACACTGTATACAGCTGTACGCTTCTGATACAGTACAGTTTTTCTGCTTTTTGTATTACGGTCAAATCCATACAGAGAGAGCATCTGTGTGTGACTCCGGAAATATATACGGAGATTTAAATTTTCCCCTACACTGTATACAGCTGTTCGCTTCTGATACAGTACAGTTTTTCTGCTTTTTGAATTACGGTCAAATCCATACAGAGAGAGCGTCTGTGTGTGACTCCGGAAATATATACGGAGATTTAAATTTTCCCTACATGCATACAGCTGTACGCTTCTGATACAGTACCGTTTTTCTGCTTTTTGTATTACGTAAATTTACTGAGTGAGCGTCTGTGTGACTCCGAAATATATACGAGATTTAAATTTTCCCTCACACGTATCAGCTGTCCTTCTGATACAGTACCGTTTCTGCTGTTTGTATTAGGAAATCATACTGAGAGCTCTGTGTGTGACTCCAAATATATACGGAGATTTAAATTTTCCCTTACACCGTATACAGCTGTACGCTTCTGATACAGTACCGTTTTTCTGCTTTTTGTATTACAGTCAAATCCATACTGAGTGAGCGTCTGGTGTGACTCCGGAAATATATACGTAGATTTAAATTTTCCCTACACCGTTACAGCTGTCCGCTTCTGATACAGTACCGTTTTTCTGCTTTTGTATTAGGTCAAATCCATACTGAGTGAGCGTCTGTGTGTGACTCCGGAAATATATCGGAGATTTAAATTTTCCCTCACCCCTTACACTGTAATACCATGCTGTATAGCGTCCCATACAGTGACGCTGTTGACTCCGGATATATATTTAATTTCCTACATGTATACACATCAACAGTACGTGTATATGGTCAAACCTACTGAGGGAGCGTCTGTGTGTGACTCGGAATAAGTATGGAGATTTAAATTTTTCCTACACACCGTACCAGCTGTACGCTCCTCATACAGTACCATATATCTGCTGGATTTTTGGTACATTTTCCAAAACATGAGGAAGTATGGTGGAAGAGGCCGTGTACGTGGGTGGGGGGGGCAGCTGGTACTGAGTGGTGGTGGTGCATCCGCTGGTAGTGGCAAAAGCACAATAGCACCTAAGGCAGGAGGTGTTGAGCCTGCGTCATCGTCTGGCTCCAGAAGGCCTGGAAGGCTCCCTTTTCTGGGAGTAGGTAAACCGCTTTTAAAGCCAGAGCATCAGGAACAGGTTTTGGCTTACATTGCCGAAACAGCCTCCAGCTCTATCGCCTTCTATTCTGAAGTTTCAAAAACTGCAAGCACTGAGTCATCTGTGCAGGCTCCTGGTCAGGAACCACACCTTTCCTTGTGTCCTTCACCCCCACTAAAAGTGAAGGATGCGGCAGGCCACACTTCAGATTACTCCATGGAGCTCTTTTCACATACCATGCCTGGGTTATCAAGTGAAATCCTGAATTCCCCAGTCCAAGAGGAATATGACATGGAGTGCACTGATGCACAGCCACTGCTATATGATTCTGCTGATACATTCACCCAGAGCACTACATTGCCCTCGCAGTATACTGAGCCAGAATGTGACCCTGATGAAACTCAAGTGCCCCTTCCAGCATACTACACCACCTTACATGGTGACACAGAGGAAGATGCAGATGAAATTGAAGAGGAGGTGATGGATGACCCAGTTGTTGATCTGGATTAACATCCATTGGGGGAAGAGGGTGCAGCTGGCAATAGCTTAGAAGAGGAGGAGGATCCGCAGCAGGCATCGACATCGCAGCTGCGGTTATCTGGAAGGCCCGTAGCAGTCCAAAAACGTGTTAAAAAAAACAAAAAGGGTTGCAGGACAGCTTGGCCAGATGGTCAAATTAGCACAGCGTGCAAGCCCTGAAAATTTATCCCATAGTAGGACGAGTGCAGTGTGGCACTTTTTTGACCAAAATCCTATTGATGAGGCAAAGGTTATCTGTAAGAATTGCAGGAGGACCTTTAGCCGAGGGAATAATCTCCGAAATTTGAATACCAGTTGCATGCTTAGACGGACTACAAAACCTCAGGTAGCACATGTGCACCTGCTCCGACTGAAGGTAGCCAGCAACGCTACATCACTTCCCCCACTGTAAGCCCACCGGTTAGCACACCACCAGCAAGAAATGTTGAGGTGTCATTGCAAGGCCAAAGCAGTCAGGGAATCATGATGTTTTCTGAATCTAGGCCACCACCACCATCACCATCACCAACCCCCTCTCGGTCGGCCATGTCCACCGCTAGTTCCCCCATATAAAACCAGGCACAAAAAACAAATGTCCTAAAATAAAATAAATAAAAATTTTTTTTGCAAAAATTGCATGAAGCTAGTTTTCTATGTAGTTCCCCCATATGCAGCTCTCAAGTCCAGCTCACCCTAGCAGACACTTGAGTAGGACAAGAAAGTACTCATCCTCTCATCCGCATACACTGGCTTTGAATGCCTACATTGCCAAACTGATCTCATTAGAGATGATGCCCTTCCGTTTGGATGAAAGCGCTGTGTTCCGAGAGCTCATGGCCTACGCTGTCCCACGCTATGACCTACCCAGTCGGCGCATCTTTTCTAGAAAAGCCATCCCTACCCTCCACCTGCATGTGAAAGACCGCATTGTCCATGCACTCAAACAATCAGTGAGTGGAAAGGTGCACCTCACAACAGATGCATGGGCCAGTAGGCATGGCCAGGGCCGTTACGTGTCCATCACTGCGCACTGGGTTAATGTGGTGGATGCAGGGTCCACAGGGACAGCGGTGGTGGGACAGTGCTGCCTAGCCCACGGTATAGGCAACAGTTGGCTGTAGGCGTTCGACCCTCCTCCTTCTCCTCCAGAAGCGAAAGCTCGTCGACAGAGCGCAGTCACACGAACACTCCATCTGCAGCTGCCTGTGTTGCACACGAGGAGTCCCACTATTGAATAGCTAGTGGTAAGCGTCAGCAGGCTGTTTTAAAGATGATGTCTTTGGGCGACAACAGACACACCGTGGAGGCACTGGCTGACTACTTAGCAGCGAGAAACTGAGTCATGGCTGGGCAGTCTACATCTTGAGCCAGGCAAGGTAGTCAGTGATAACGGATGTAATTTTGTGGCGGCCATAGCCCTGGCAAAACTTAGACACATACCTTGCCTGGCTCACACCTTGAACCTGGTGGTGCAGTGCTTCATAAACAATTATCCGGAGTTAATAGCCCTGCTCCATAAGCTGCGAAGACTGTGCTCGCACATCCGTTGCTCGCCCGTAGACTCCAGTCGTATGCAGAGGCTGCAGCGATCGCTCCACCTCCCCAAGCACCGCCTAATCATAGACATTGCAACAAGGTGGAACTCCACCATGCACATGGTTGAGAGGCTGTGCGAACAGAGGCAGGCTGTAATGCATTTGTGGGAGGATACACGGGCAGGCAGTTTGAGGGCAGACATCGAGTTATCAGGTGTGCAGTGGTCAAACCTGAAAGACCTCTGTAAAGTCCTTCAGTGTTTTGAGGAATGCACATGGCTGGTAAGCGCAAACGACGCCATCATAAGCATGGGCATCCCACTTATGCGTCTGCTCATGCAAACTTTGACGCACATTAAGGATCAGGCGTCTGCAGCGGAGGAGGAAGAGGGAAGCCTTGATGACAGTCAGGCATTGTCTGATCAGGGAACTGTCCTGGACGAGGTTGTGGAAGAAGAGGAAGAGGAGGAGGAGGGGGATGATTATTTTGGATAGGAGGATGCTTCTCGGGGCAAGAGAAAATGTTGGCTTGCCAACGTCAGGTACAGGGTTTGTGCGTGACTGGAGGGATGTTGATTTGGCAGAAAGTACTCCTCCACCCACCACTGGCAGTGCATCATTGAACACTGGAACATTGGCCCACATGTGTGATTATGTCTTGCGGATCCTAAAAAGGGACCCCCGCATTGCCAAAATTATGAAGGATGACGACTACTGGTTGGCCAGCATCCTTGATCCACGCTATAAAGGCAAATTACAGAACATCATGCCACAGGAGAACCTAGAGCTAATATTGGCGAACAAACAAGCAACTCTGGTAAACCGTTTGTTAGAGGCATTCCCAGCACACAGCAGCGGTGCAGGTTCTATCATGAGCTGTACGGGGCAATATGGAAGAGGTGTTTGTGGTGCACACAGCCGAAGTGGCGTTGGAGACAGGGGTTTCATGACCATGTTGTGGACTGATTTCTCGAGTTCCGCTCACACGACTGTTAATACTGAATCGATTGCAACAGACAGGAGAGAGCAGTTGTCAACTATGGTTCAAAATTACCTCTCCTCCCCTATTGATGTTCTCCCTCACAGTTCATTCCCCTTTGACTACTGGGCCTGTAAACTGGACACCTGGCCTGAATTGGCACAATATGCCTTACAGGAGCTCCCTTGCCCTGCTGGTAGTGTGCTATCAGAAAGAGTCTTCAGTGCTGCTTGATCAATCATGACAGAAAGAAGGACCCGGCTGTCAACCCAAAATGTTGGTGATCTCACCTTCATTAAAATGAACCATGCCTGGGTTTCAAAGGATTTTGTACCACCTTCCCCTGATGACACATAGGTTGCCAGAAAAATGGCTCGCTTTGTCCTCCTCTTCATCCGACTTCTCCAATTCCTCCATTTGCAGCTGCTGAACGTCCAGTCTACACCTCAACATATGCCAGTTTTTCCAACTCCCTAACTGGGCTGTACCCCACCCCCCAGGGCCTGCGTCAGCACCTGGCGCACCCGGGCAAGGGCCGGGGCCCTGAGCAGGTTGGGGGCCCACTCGCCGTCAAAGACACTGGCGTACTATGAGGGGCCCTGTGCCATTGCCGGCGCCCACGAGTGGGCCCCCCCTGCTTGCTCAGGGCCCCAGCACTTGCAATACTTACCTCTCCCTGCTCCACCGCTGTGACGTCTTCCGCGTTTCCTGACAGTGACATTCAGGTCAGAGAGCGCGATGACGTCACGTCTGTGCGCCTTCTGCCTGAACAGTCACAGTGCAGAGAGCTGGAAGATGGCGACGCTGAGGAGTCTAGAGTAGAGCAGTGCCCAGAGAGGAGAGGTATTTCATTTTATTAATGTTTGGAGCAATATATGGTGAGCATTATACACTGGAGAATTATATATGGGTCCCATCATACACTTGAGCATCATAGATAGGGCCCATTATACACTGGAGCATTATATATGGGGCCTATCATACACTGGAGCATCATATACGGGGCCCATTATACACTGGAGCATCATATGGGGCCCATTATATATGGAGCATCACATGGAGCCCAGTATATATGGAGCATTATATATGGGGATCATTATATTAGGAGCATTATATGGGCTCATCATACACTGGAGCATCATATACGGGGCCCATCATATACTAGAGCATGATATGGGGTTCATTATTTATGGGGCATCATATAGGGCCCTTTATATATGGAGCATCATATGGAGCACATATGGGGCCTATTATTTATTAAACATTATATGGAGCCCATTCTGTATTGAGCAATATATGGGGCCCATCATATACTGTATGGAGCTTTATATGCGATTCATTATACTGTATGGAGCAATATGTGGGGCTCATTATACTCTATGGGGACCGTCCTATACTGTATGGCACATTACATGGGGACCATCATATACTGGAGCATTATGTGGAGCTCATCATATACTGTATGGAACATTATATGGGATCATTTATGTATGGAGCAATAATGGGGCTCATTATTTTGTACGGAGCAATATATGTGGCTCATTATACTGTATGAAGCATTATATTGGGCCCATTATTCTGTATGGAGCATCATCTATGGGACTCATTCTGTATGTAGCAATATATGTGGCTCATTATTCTGTATAGTGCAATATATGTGACTCATTATTCTGTATGGCGCACTATGTGGTGCCCATAATACTGTATAGAGGACTATACTGTCCGGTTTTTGAACTATTGTAGAATTTAAATAGATATCACTCATGTAATGTAAGAAGTTAAGTATTTGGCATTGTACTATACCTATATTTCTCTACTGTATGGGAGCATCATGAATTATGGATGTGTTAAAGGGGCCCACTGAGACTCTTTGGCCCGGGGCCCACGAAAACCTGGAACCAGCCCTGCCCCCCCACAACTTTAGCCAAATAACCCCCAGTTTTCAATGCGTTACTATTATTATAAAGTAAATTAAGGTTGACAAGCTTAAGTAATAAGAATTGATGTCGTTGGCATTGAAATGGGCACTATAGGTGTGTTTTCTGTCCTCCACTCACTGCAGACTTTTCTTCCCCATTGACTTGCATTGGGGTCGGTTCGAGTTTCATTCGGACCTTCGACTTTTTCCGATAGTTGGCCGATTTTGTTCGACTCGACTTTTGGAAAAGTCGGGTGGTGTGAAACCCGACTCGATCCTCCCGAAAGCAAAGTCGCTCATCTCAAGTGAGCTTAATACTACTCAGACAACACAGGGTGAGAGTAACACAGTGTGGCAATACTTTATTGAACCACAAAACAGGCAAATAATACATAGAGCAGTTCCAGCAAAATATCCAAGATGGTGAAAAATTAAAGAGTCTCACCCTTCCTCTGACTCGACTGGATATGAGCAGCTGTGACTTCAGAGATTTCAAGGCTGACTACCCCACCTGTGGCACGCACAGAGAGGAGATAACGACAAGCTTAGGAAGCTGACAGTCCATTGAGGTAAGAAGCCAGGTGACCGGAGTGTCCCATCCTGGTTTTTCCAAACATCTCCATATAGCCAGGTGACCGGTGGGTCCCAATCCCAGCTTTCCCAAATGTATCCATGGGTCTCATGTGACTGGTGGGTCCAAATCATGACTACCCCAAATGTATCCATGGGTTCAGTGATGGTCAATGGAGTAAATCTGTATTCTTTCATTTGGGGCCTTGGTCCCCTAAGCTGGCATTCTGTAGAATGTCAAATCTGTGTCCCTCGCTATCCTGTAAAGTGTTCCTGGCTGTAGTCTTGCAAAGAGTCTCTGGTTCTTTGTATATTTGGATATCTTGGCTCTCAGGATGTCTGGAGGTCATGGCTGGTTTTAGACAAATTGGGGCCCTAGGCAAAATTTAAGTGGGGCCCATTTCCATATAAAACACATACATATTACAGCGATATTGGTGTGTCACCAGTGTTTTCAATCAGTGTGCCGTCCGTGTGCCATCCGTGTTTCTCCGGTATGGATAATGGAATTACAAAGCTCCTCATATACTTTCCATGTGAAACAGGGATGAAGCACAGATGGCACATGTACGGCACATGGACCCATAGACTTGTATTGGCCCTTGTCATCTGTGCTGCTGTGAAAACACGGACATGAGTGCAGCACCGTAGGTCAATTAGGGAACACGTGGCATCCGTGAAAAACATGATACAAGGTTGTGTGAAGGAAGCCGTACATTCACATAATAGAAAACAGCAGAATTGCCGTCTTTTTCTACTGTACATCCTACCTCACAAACAGCAGAATATAAAGTGATTAAAAAACAAATCCTACATGTCCCCCAAACTACTCTGCTAAATCTCCTCTGGCTCCGTGGCCGATAGTTCGGGGTCCCTGATGGTTATTATTCACTTTGCAGCTTAATATAAAGTGAAGCCACAAGACCCCTGCAGCTTAGTGCTAAGACTGACGGAGACCCCGGAGCCAGTGCTGAGACTGGCAAAAACCCCCAGAGCCACAAGACCACTGCAGCCCAGTGCTAAGACTGGCAGAGAACCTGGAGCCACAAGACCCTGCAGCCCAATGCTGAGACTGGCAGAGACCAACGGAGCATCAGTGC
Organism: Oophaga sylvatica; assembly: GCA_033576555.1. Taxonomy (NCBI): domain Eukaryota; kingdom Metazoa; phylum Chordata; class Amphibia; order Anura; family Dendrobatidae; genus Oophaga; species Oophaga sylvatica. The sequence goes on from JARQOD010013026.1 coordinate 16,167, forward strand.
TGGAGCCGCAGGGGATTTATCATTTCATGCTAATTATTTTTACATTATCAGAAAACCCCTGTAGTGTCTGTTCACACGAACCATTTTTGCTGCAGATTGATCTACAGTGTTGGCAGGAAATATTCAGCGTTTTTGCAGCCTTTTCACTTGCATTTTTGTGTCCCATTCATTTGAATAGGGAAAAAAACGTTGCAGAAACGCTGAAAGACGACAGCAACGGATTTATCAAAAAATAATTATAAATATAAAATATTCGCGCTAGATGTCTCACAAAAGAACAGAAAATCTATTAATGGATGTCACTGCTGTAACCAGCCATACACAATGCGTCATAGAATCAACACCAAAAGACAAGATATTGTATAAATATCACAAGAGTACCGTTAAAAGTATTACCAGGCTTCCAGACTCCAACTTAAAATGTGGAACAGAATTCTATGTGTAGTCCTATGCTCACGTCCCACTTGAGAGCAAAGTATCCTGCTGTTAAAACAAGTTTAGTTTCCCAGTTGGTCCATACCTTAGAAGCCGACTGGTTTACTGACGTCCATTTCAGATACAGTCCGATTGAAAGTCACTCTCGATGCTTGTAGTCTTCGAGGGCACTGTTCCGGCCGGTAACAGAAACCCAGATACCACACCGTTTGTATCCCGCGCCGTGCTAAGGCTTGCTATCAGCGGTAAAGGAAAAAAGAGAAGGCGATAGGTCCGTAGGATCTTTCGTGACGTCACGGTCACGTGCCCACTCACGTGACTAGCTACGGAGCACTCCTGGGACCAAAAAATCCTACGCATTTCAGAATGCCAGCTATGGAACGCAGGTGACTCCACATGTAATACTGAACGTGCAAATTCACTGCGTCCAGTACATTGTATGGGTGAGATTTATCGCATCTCCGCAAGATAAATAGACATGTAGCGATCTGGAAAGACACACCTCTTGTCCGTCTCTGCGGGTGAGCTGCGAGCGTCTGTGGACGCATAGTGGGCATGGGATTTCTTGAGATCCCTATCCACTATGCTGTAACGTCTGGATGCTGCACAAGTACGCAGCGTCCAACCCGCAGCGATTACTGATCGCACACATGTAACCTTTGAGTCTGTTTGTGTTTTTTCATCTAAAAGTGTCCACTAGAGATGAGCGACTTTGACTCCGGGAGGGTCGAGTCAGGTTTCGGACCACCCGACTTTCACAAAA
>JARQOD010013027.1:0-17357 GCA_033576555.1 Oophaga sylvatica
GTATAATTCCACATGTGATAATTCATAGTTTTGATGCCTTCAGTGTGAATCTATAATTTTCATAGTCATGAAGATACAGAAAGTCTTTGAATCATTGAATGAGAAGGTGTGTCCAAACTTTTGGTCTGTACTGTATATTTTTTCTATGTGTATGTATCTATTCTTTGGTGATTTAAAACCTGTCATTTGGATCCATTATATGTCGGTTTTGCAAGCCGGCGAGAAAATCTCGCCGTACGGATGCTTTACGGATGACACACGGATATTTTGATGTGAGGAAATCGCATCCTCACATTGCACACGGATTACATACGGATCACTGTTCAGGGAACATTTGTGCGATTCATTTCTCCAGCTTAGCAAAAAGTGAATTGTCACTCAATAACTGTAATACCTCACGTACGCTCCGCCAATGAGACTCCAGATCCGGCGAATAAATCAAAATGTCATCCAAATACACAACCACATTTTTGCCGATCAAAGGTCTAAGGATGTCATTAATAAGATTCTGAAAAAATGCCGGAGCACTGGAAAGTCCAAAAGGCATAACCAGATTCTCAAAATGACCCAGTGGAGTGTTAAACGCAGTCTTCCATTCGTCACCCTCCTTCATGCGCAACAAATTGTATGCCCCCCGAAGATCAATTTTCGAGAACCACTTGGCCCCCACTAACTGGTTAAACAAATCAGGAATCAATGGCAGTGGGTAAGGATTGCGCACAGTAATTTTATTAATCTCACGAAAGTCCAGACAAGGCCGTAAACCGCCATCCTTTTTTTTAACAAAAAAAAATCCAACCGCCACAGGAGACTTGGAAGGCCTAATGTGACCGGCGGCCAAGCTTGTCTGTATGTATTCCTCCAAAGCCTTTCTCTCAGGAATAGTCAAATTAAATAAACGACTTTTAGGAAGAGTCGCTCCAGGGACAAATTCAATAGTACAGTCATGGCCAAAAGTTTTGAGAATGACACAAATATTATATTTTCACATGATCTGCTGCCCTCTGGTTTTTATGTGTGTTTGACAGATGTTTTTATCACAGACAGAAATATAATAATTGCAAACATATGAGTAATAAAAGCTTATATTGACAGTTAGAATGAGTTAATGCAGCAAGTCAATATTTGCAGTGTTGACCCTTCTTCTTCAGGACCTCTGCAATTCTCCCTGGCATGCTCTCAATCAACTTCTGGACCAAATCCTGACTGATAGCAGTCCATTATTGCACAATCAATGCTTTCATTTTGTCAGAATTTTTAGGTTTTTGTTTGTCCACCCGTCTCTTGATGATTGACCACAAGTTCTCAATGGGATTAAGATCTGGGGAGTTTCCAGGCCATGGACCCAAAATCTCTATGTTTTGTTCCCTGAGCCATTTAGTTATCACCTTTGTTTTATGGCAAGGGAGAAGTTGCTCTTGGAGGACATTCTGGTACCATTCTTTATTCATGGCTGTGTTTTTAGGCAAGACTGTGAGAGAGCCTATTCCCTTGGCTGAGAAGCAACCCCACACATGAATGGTTTCAGGATGCTTAACAGTTGGCATGAGACAAGACTGGTGGTAGCGCTCACCTTGTCTTCTCCGAATGAGGAGTTTTCCTGATGTCCCAAACAATCGAAAAGGGGATTCATCAGAGAAAATAACTTTACCCCAGTCCTCAGCAGTCCACTGCCTGTACCTTTTGCAGAATATCAGTCTGTCCATGATGTTTTTTCTGGAGAGAAGTGGCTTCTTTGCTGCCCTCCTTGAGACCAGGCCTTGCTCCAAGAGTCTCCGCCTCACAGTGCGTGCAGATGCACTCACACCTGCCTGCTGCCATTCCTGAGCAAGCTCTGCACTGCTGGTAGCCCGATCCCGCAGCTGAAACACTTTTAAGAGACGGTCCTGGCGCTTGGTGGTCTTTCTTGGGCACCCTGAAGCCTTTTTGGCAACAATGGAACCTCTCTCCTTGAAGTTCTTGATGATGCGATAGATTGTTGACTGAGGTGCCATCTTTCTTGCTGCGATACTCTTCCCTGTTAGGCCATTTTTGTGCATTGCAATGATGACTGCACGTGTTTCTTTAGAGATAACCATGGTTAACAGAAGAGAAACAATGATGCCAAGCACCAGCCTCCTTTTAAAGTGTCCAGTGGTGTCATTCTTATTAATTATGACAGATTGATCTCCAGCCATGTCCTCATCAACACCCACACCTGTGTTAATGGAGCAATCACTGAAAAGAGGTTAGCTGGACCTTTTAAGGCAGGGCTGCAATGATGTTGAAATGTGTTTTGGGGGATAAAGTTCATTTTCTAGCCAAATATTGACTTTGCAAGTAATTGCTGTTAAGCTGATCACTCTTTAAAACCATTCTGGAGTATATGCAAATTGCCATTAGAAAAAGTGAAGCAGTATACTTTGTAAAAATTAATATTTGTGTCATTCTCAAAACTTTTGGCCATGACTGTACAATCATAGTCTCTATGGGGAGGCAAAATCTGTGATTCCTTTTCAGAAAAAACTTTCCAAAAATCCTGAATAGGTACAGGTAATTCCCCTTTATCCACAGCAGCAATACGCCTGTTACAACACTTGTCATAACACTTATGGCTCCAGGACTTAATTTCATTGGTAGACCAATCCAGTACAGGATTATGCAATTTTAACCAGGGTAACCCCAAAACCACCGGAGAAGGCAAATTATTCAATACTACCAAATCCAAATTCTCTTGGTGAACACCATTACTAGTGAGAGGAAATTCACAGACCTTGTGAGTAACATTCTTCAAGGGAGAGCCATCAACAGAAACCACAGCAATAGGGGATGACAAAAGTTTGGGTTTTAATTTAAGTTTTTCCAAGAATCCCCCATCAATCACATTCAGAGTGGAACCACAATCGACAAATACCCGAAATTCCATTAATTCTTCCTGAGCAGCAGTAGTGGCAGAAAGAAAGACTCCCTTAGTGTTTAAACAGGCTATACGGGCGGAACTGACCTTTTTTTTTTTTTTCTTTGTTCATACGAAGCACACAGTTCTTATTGAAATGGTCAGATTTGCCGCAATAAAAGCACAAACCTTCAGAAAACCTGCGGTCTTTTTCCTGAGAGCGAGGTGCCATCGCTCCAATCTCCATCGGCTCTCCAAATGTCAGTACAGACCCTCTCAAGACTTGGAGCTGACATGGCAGAGGATTTACTCTCATTAACCCTTGCACGCAGTCTCCTATCCACCCATATAGCTAATTGCATAGCCTCCTGCAAGTTACCAGGTGTGGGATAAGCAATCAGCAATTCTTTAACCCTTTCACCTAGCCCTGCAAGAAACAAACTATTCAAAGCTGAATCGTTCCACCCCACCTGAGTAGACCACCGACGGAAATGAGTACAATATTTTTCAACATTACCTGATCCCTGCCTCAAAAGTCTCAATTCTGTCCCAGCTGATGAGACACGATCAGGATCATCATACAACCCCAAAGCAGAAAACAAACTATCCACTGATCTAAAGCATGGATCACTAGGTTGTAGAGAAAAGGCCCACTCCTGAGGTTCTTTGCGCAAAAGTGACATTATGAACCCTATGCACTGTGATTCATCACCAGAGGATCTGGGTCTCAAATGAAAATACAACAAGCAAGCATTTTTAAAAGAAAAAAAATCTTGTTGTTCACCAAAAAATAAATCAAGCAAACGTACCTTCGGCTCCACAAAATGTGCTCCAGAACAGCTACACACTTGTTGCTGGAGCTCGGCCACCTCCAGAGAGAGTCCCTGCAGGCGTTGAGCCAAGTCCTGAACCGACACCATGATGGAAACTGGAAATCTTTCCTTAGAGATATTTTTGGGCTGGACTTACTGTTATGTTCTGCTACAAGCACTAAGGAAAGAAGGGAGATCTGTCCCTACGATAGAACTAAGCTAGATCCCTACGATGTAATGGGGAACCTGATCCTGCGATCAGACCCGCTAAAGTCCTCAGCTAGTCTGTGCAAAGACCTATAGATGCGAGGAAGGGATCCCTACAAGAACTAGGGACTGGGAGAAAGATGGACACCTCCTAACAGAAGTTGTTGTGTTATGAATGTGCTAGAGATGGTTTCTGAGCAGAGGCTCCATCTGGTGGTTACAGACAGTACTGAACCTTTCAGCGAGGAGTGGCAATCTGGAATCACGGACTGGTCTGATATAAGGGAGGTTCCCTCCCATGATGGTTGCCGGTGATCAATTGTTCTTGTCTCAATTGTGGTTCCTGGTTCATTTGGAAGTTTGCTGGAGTCCTGCCTGCATCTCCTGCTTTCAGATAAGATATTTTTTGCATTTCTTTTTGTGCTTGCTTTTTGCATTGTTTTCTGCACTTTTGTGGAGGTCAGCCAGGTCCCCTCCTGGGGCCTGAGCTTCTCACAGTTTTTCTGCAGCCACTGTTATTTGCTCATTTGCTTTTTCCTGTTTTTTCAGCGGCTGCGGCTTGGTTTTTGTTCACACTGAGATCTGATTTAGTGGGTGGCGAGATCGTGTGATCTCAGTATTTTTGTAATCAGAATTGTTGGATTTTTGTAGGGTTTTCTGGGTTGCAGAAAGTAATCTCTCCCATCCTATCCTATTTAGTCAGCTTGTGGCCCCAGCGTTTGCTCAGTCTATTTTCTGCCTATGTTTGTATTTTCATCTTGTCTAACCGCCATTATATGTTTGGGGGCTTCCTATTTTCTTTGGGGATCTGCTCCGGGACAGATAGCTTTCATCTTTCTGCCTTTAGGTGTAGTTATCTCTCAGGCTGTGACGAGGCGTCTAGGATCAACGTAGGAACGCTCCACGGCTACCTCTAGTTGTGTCGTTAGTTTAGGAATCTGCAACCCATCAGTTACCAACATCTCAGGTGTTTGGCTGCCCTGCTGTTGTTCCTGTCCTCCTCAGCTACCGAAACATAAAATTGTAGCAGTAAAATACAAAAAAAACAACATAGAACATAGAGGTCCGAAGACCAAGCAAAACTGACTGAGTAAGGTAACAAAGCACCTGGCTAGCTTAAGAGTAGAAATTACAATGAAGTCCAGCAAAGCCAGAAGGGCAGAGCAGGATTAAATAGGCAAAAAAGGTCATGTGACCAGCAAGATAGAAAAAACCTAACAGGAGAGTTCTAACAATAATGACTTCACGTGATCTAGACTGTATGCTTCTGTTAATACATCCCAGAATTATATTTGCCTTTTTTGCTGCTGCATCACACTGTTGACTCATGTTCAGTCTGTGATCTATTAGTATACCCAAGTCTTTTTCACATGTGCTGTTGCTTAGCCTTATTTCTCCCATTCTGTATACACTTTTTTCATTTTTATTTCCTAGATGTAGTACTTTGCATTTTTCCCTGTTAAAAACCATTCTGTTAGTTGCTGCCCACTGCTCCAGTTTATTTATATCTTTTTGAATCCTCTCTCTCTTCTCTAGTATTAGCTATCCCTCCTAGCTTTGTGTCATCAGCAAATTTAATCAGTTTACCCTCAATTTCTTCATCTAAATCATTGATAAAGATGTTGAACAATACCGGGCCCAAGACAGAGCCCTGTGGTACCCCACTTGATACATTCTTCCAACTGGATGTGCAGCCATTTACTACCACTCTTTGGGTCCTATCGCTAAGCCAGTTATGAATCCACCTAACAGTTGCCTTGTCCATTCCATACTTAGTCATTTTTTCAATAAGGATTGTGTGAGATACTTTATCAAATGCTTTGCTGAAGTCAAGATATAATATATCTACAGCATTTCCCTGATCCACCCAGTCAGTGATTCTGTCATAGAAGGAAATTAAGTTAGTCTGACATGACTTATTAGTTACAAACCCATGCTGACTCTGGTTAATCACTTCATTCTTATCCAGGTCTTACATACATGTTCTTTAATAATTTGTTCAAAGGTCTTTCCTGGTATAGAAGTCAGACTCACCGGCCTGTAGTTCCCTGGGTCCACCTCCTTCCCCTTTTTGAAGATAGGAACAACATTTGCTCTTCTCCAGTCTTCTGGGACTTCTCCTGTTCTCCAACAATTTTCAAAGATTATAGAGAGTGGTTCAAAAATTTCCTCTGCTATCTCCTTCAGTACCTGGGGTGTAATTCATCTGGACCTGGAGACTTGAATTCATTTATGTTAGCTAAGTGTTTCCTCACTGTCTGTTTATAGATATCCTGGATTATTCTATTCCCTTAACCCCTTAATGACCGCCGATACGCCTTTTAACGGCGGTCATTAAGGGTACTTAAACCACAGCGCCGTTAATTAACGGCGCTGTGGAAAAAGTGAATAGCGCCCCCCAGAGGCGCATTTTCTCCGGGGTCTCGGCTGCCGGGGTAGCCGAGACCCCAGAGAACATGAATCGGGTCGGTTTTTACCGACACCGATGTTGCGATCGCCGTTATTAACCCTATAACGGCGACCGCAACAAAAAAAAAAAAAAAACAATGTGCCATTTAATTTCTCTGTCCTCTGATGTCATCGGACATCAGAGGACAGAGAAAAAGGGTCCCCGGGACCCCCACTGTGGCCCCCGAACCCTCCTCATGGCCCCAGGGCCCTCCGGTGTCCCCCGGTGCCGGCGCCATGCTTTAAAATGGCGGGTGCACGAGTGGTGCGCCCGCCGCGAGGTGACGGGGGGGATGGGCGATTTTCTCTGGGGTCTCGGCTGCCTGGGGTAGCCGAGACCCCAGAGAACATAATAGGGGCCCCCCCAGTCACCACTCTTTTGCGATCGCCATATACTGGCGATCGCAAAAGAGAAATCACAGCCGCGATCCTGCCTGTAAATTTCTCTCCCCGCTGATGTGATCGCACATCAGAGGGGAGAGAAATAGTGTCCCGGGACCCCCGATCTCACCCCCCCCTGTACCTGCAGGGGTCCCGTGTCCTCCGATCCCCCCCCTGTGCGGTCCGATCCTCCCCCTCGACTCCGGTCCTCCCCCTGGCCTCCGTTCAGCCGGTGTCTCCTTCCAGTAAAAAAAAAATGGCGGGCGCATGCGCAGTGCGCCCGCCGAATCTGCCTGGCGGCAAATTCAAAAAATATTCATTCATTCTCTAAAAGTACATTTTGATCACTGTGATAAACTATCACAGTGATCAAAATAAAAAAACAGTACATAAACCCCCCCCTATATCACCCCTCTTGGTTAGGGACAAATAATAAAATAAAGAAATTTTATTTATTTTCATTTTTCCATTAGGGTTAGGGTTATAATTAGGGTTAGGGTTATAATTAGGGTTATAATTAGGGTTAGGGTTATAATTAGGGTTAGCATTAGGGTTAGGGTTACTATTATAAGGCTGGGTTCATATTGCGTTATGGCAGTCCGTTAGACGGACTGCGTTACACCGTGGTATAACTTGGTGTAACGCAGTCCGTTAGCGCTGCCATTCACCCCCATTTGAGGGCGCATCGCGACGCATGCCGTAAAGCGGCATGCGTTTGCGACGTGCCATCATTCAGTGACGGAGCCTCGGACGCGGCCTGCAGCGTCTGGGCTCCGTCACCGCTAGCGCAGATGAATCATCTGCTGATTCCTCTGCGCTAGCGGGTATAGCATAACGCGATCGCGTTATACTATACCGTTACCAGCCCGTCAACGCTATGTGTTAAATGGGCTGGTAAAACGCAATATGAACCCAGCCTTAGGGTTAGGGTTATAATTAAGGTTAGGGCTGGAATTAGGGTTAGGGTTACAACTAGGGTTAGGGTTACAACTAGGGTTAGGGTTACAATTAGGGTTAGAGTTAGAATTAGGGTTGGAATTAGGGTTGGTATTAGGGTTAGGGTTGAGATTAGGGTTAGGGGTGTGTTGGGGTTAGGATTGGAGCTAGAATTGAGGTTTCCACTATTTAGGCACATGAGGGGGTCTCCAAAAACGCCGTGGCGTTCAAAAAGTCAAATGGCGCTCCCTCCCTTCCGAGTCCTGCCGTGCGCCCAAACAGTGGTCCCCCCCCCCACATATGGGGTATCAGCGTACTCAAGACAAATTGGACAACAACTTTTGTGGTCTAATTTCTCCTGTTACCCTTGGGAAAATAAAAAATTGGGGACTAAACGATCAGGTTTGTGGAAAAAATATGATTTTTTATTTTCACGCCCGGGCGTTATAAACTTCTGTGAAGCACTTGGGGGTTCAAAGTGCTCACCACACATCTAGATAAGTTCCTTAGGGGGTCTAGTTTCCAAAATGGGGTCACTTGTGGGGGGTTTCCACTGTTTAGACACATCAGGGCCTCTATAAACGCGACATGGCGACCAGCCAATTCTGCATTGAAAAAGTCAAACGGCGCTCCTTCCCTTCCAAGCTCTGCCATGCACCCAAACAGTGGTTTACCCCCACTTATGGGGTATCAGCGTACTCAGGACAAATTTTACAAAAACTTTTGGGGTCTTGATACCCTTGGGAAAATAAAAATTGGGGTGAAAAGATCGTTTTTGTGGAAAAAATATGATTTTTTATTTTCACGGCTCTACGTTACAAACTTCTGTGAAGCACTTGGAGGTTCAAAGTGCTCACCACACATCTAGATAAGTTCCTTAAGGGGTCTAGTTTCCAAAATGGGGTCACTTGTGGGGGGTTTCCACTGTTTAGGCACATCAGGGGCTCTCTAAACGCGACATGGCGCCAGCCAATTCTGCATTGAAAAAGTCAAACGGCGCTCCTTCCCTTGCGACCTCTGCCGTGCGCCCAAAAAGTGGTTTACCCCCACATATGGGGTATCGGCGTATTCAGGAGAAATTGCACAACAAATTTTGTGGTTCATTTTTTCTTTTAACACTTGTGAAAATAAAAAAAATTGGTTCCGAAGTAAAGCTTTTGCAAAAAAAGTTAAATGTTAATTTTTTCCTTCCACATTGCTTCAGTTCCTGTGAAGCACGTAAAGGGTTAATAAACTTCTTGAATGTGGTTTTGAGCACCATGAGGGGTGCAGTTTTTAGAATGGTGTCCATTTTGGGTATTTTCTATCATATAGACCCCTCAAAGTGACTTCAAATGTGATGTGGTCCCTAAAAAAAAATGGTGTTGTAAAAATGAGAAATTGCTGGTCAACTTTTAACCCTTATAACTTCGTAACAAAAAAAAATTTTGTTCCAAAATTGTGCTGATGTAAAGTAGACATGTGGGAAATGTTATTTATTAAGAAATTTGTGTGACATATCTCTCTGATTTCAGGGCATAAAAGTTGAAAATTTGAAAATTGCTAAATTTTCAAAATTTTCGCCATGTTTCCGTTTTTTTCATAAATAAGCGCAAGTCAGATAAAAATTTTTTACCACTAACGTGAAGTACAATATGTCACGAAAAAACAATCTCAGAATCAGCTGGATTCGTTAAAGCGTTCCAGAGTTATAACCTCATAAAGTGACAGTGGTCAGAATTGTAAAAATTGGCCCGGTCATTAAGCTGCAAAATGGCTCTGTCACTAAGGGGTTAATAGGACAGTGAAGATCAGTTGATGTTACATTTCCTTTCTGAGAGAAAACAGATGCAAAATAGGAATTTAAAAGTTCAGCCTTCTCAACATCCTTTCTTACTATTTCGTAATTTTCATCCTGTAAGAATCCTATAGCATCTTTGACTTTTCTTTTACTTTTGACATATCCCCAAAATCCGTCTTTTATTGCTTTTGACATCTCTTGCAAGCCTTAATTCATTGTCAGCTTTAGCTAATCTGATTCTTGCCCTGCAGGTTCTGCAGACATCATTATATTCTTCTTTAGATATGCCTCCCTCTTTCCGTTTGATATACAGTTTGTTATAACTAATAGTAGTTAGTTAGTATGGCCGGCAGCGCCGGGCTCTTCAGCTAGTTACAAATAAAAGTGATTAAAATAAGAGACTCTTATCTCAGTCACAGATATGACGTGTCGATAAAGGGGAGGAGAATCTTCCCAAAGAAAATGGCATATCAGCACAGCATCATGTTAGCTGGTTCTCCGGGTATGTGACACCACCCTTAAGTGAGTGTCTCAGCTTTATGCTTCTCTGAAAACCAAGTGCCTCGCTGACCTCACATGGTGGGCTGAGTTAGAGGACGTATTCCCCTTTTGAAAAGTTATTAAAGCTCCTATCTTTCCATATTGTTGGCTGGGAAGCTCATACCTTTTGTTTGATACCGGACACGCCATGTTTGCGTGTTACTGGGTGGCAGAAACTGTTTTCTTGGTTTCTGTTGGCCAAGCGTCAGCAAAATGCTGCTTCCTGTCTCTGTGATTATTGTGTTTTATTAAATTCGACCTGGAGTAGACAAAGGGAATCTTACTTGGAATAGAGGCTTTAACTGGCTAGATGCAGTAACAGTGACCATGTGCTGAGGGGGGGAGAGGATAGAATTTCACAGAGCAGAAAGGGAGGGGGGAATGCTTGTGAAACCCCTGGGGGGCAGGGCAGTAATTTATCTGGATGTGTACCTGGGATATCAGGAAATAACTCATATTTTCCTGACCGTAGGTAACTATTTTTTTTCAGCAAACTGGTGTCAATAACTTATATAACACACTGCAACAAAATTTAACAGTCGGCCAAAAATGGGAGAATTTTCAGCGCACTCAGATATGATCCATGTGACGGCCAAACCCCTGTTTAAAATAGCTGGCCTGTAGGTAACATTTTTTTCAGCAAACTGGTGTCAATAACTTGTATAACACACTGCAACAAAATTTAACAGTAGGCCAGAAACGCTTCTGAAGCACGGCAAGCTGTAGCTGACTGTCTAAAATGGGCACAGAGGCGGCGTACTTTGACAAGCAGATCCGGCAGCTCCGGGTAGGTTTTGAGAAACCGCTGAACCATGAGGTTAAGCACATAGGCCAGATATGTGTGTGAGCTTGCCTCACCTCAGAGCCGCCACCAGGTTCCGGCCATTGTCACACACGACTATGCCTGGCTATAGGTTCAGCGGTGTCAGCCACAGATCTGCCTGCTCTTTCATAGCTGTCCACAACTCTTTAGCATTGTGTGGTTTGTCACCTAAGCATGTTAGCTTCAGCACAGCCTGTTGACGCTTGGTTTAGGCAGAGCTGCAGTGCTTTCAGATTGCGACTGATGTGGTCATTTCAGAGATGGAGGCTGAAGAGGAGGCGGAAGATGAGGTGCAGGAGCTGTAGACTGAAGGGGCAACCCTGATTGACCTAGGGCCCACAATCCTCGGCGTCGTAAGGACACTTTCTATCCCAAGGTCCTACTGGGTCTCAGCTTCCACTATGTTAACCCCGTATGCCATCACCGAGATGTACCGTCCCTGCCCAGAAGCACTTGTCCACGTGTTCCTGGTTAGGTGGACTTTCCCAGTAACTGCATTGTTGAGGGCACGGTTAATGTTGTGGGACACATGCTTGTGTAATGTGGGGACGGCATACCGGGAGAATTAGTGGCGGCTGGGGACTGAGTACCGAGGGACGGCTGCCGCCATCAGGTTGCAGAAAGCTTCCGTCTCCACGAGCCTAAAAGGCAGCATTTCGAGCGCAAGCAGTCGCGAAATGTGTGAATTTAGTAGCGTGGCCTGTGGGGCGTTGGCTGCGTATTTGCACTTGCATTCCAAGGATTGGGGTATGGACAACTGAATGCTGCGCTGGGACAAGGACTTGGACATGCTTGCTGATGGTGCTAGTTGAGTGTGTGCAACGACAGGTGCAGGGCAGGAGGCATCTTCGCATGCACCATGTACAGGGGATTGGCTTGCATGCACAACAGCGGAAGAAGCAGTGGTGTCATTCGCAGACACTGTTCCTGGACCCTGGGGTTCGTCCCACAAAGTCGTGTGCTTTGCTGCCATTAGCCTGATCATGCTGGTGGTTAGGCTGGTAGTTTTGCTACCCTAGCTGATGCTGGCCTGGCAGGTGGTGCAAATGGCCTTTTTGGGGTTATCGGCGTAGTCTTTAAAATACAACCAGACATGGGAAGACCTAACAGTTGTACTGGCAACTTCCGTCGTGTTGATATTACGGGGAACGGTTGCTCGCCTTCTGTCTGCTACCACCACACTGCTTCTTCCTGCCTGTTGGGGTGCTACGCCTCCCTCCCCCTGTGTTCTGCTTTCCTTGCTCTGCATGTCCTCCTGCCAGGTTGGGTCATTTACTATCATCCACCACCTCGTCTTCCACTTCTGCACCCTGGTCCTCCTCCTGACTTTCTGGCAATTGTGTCTCATGATTGCCCACCTCTTGTGACACTTACCCACCATCGCCTTCTTGTGATCGTGGTTGCTCAAATATTTGGGCATCACTATATGCGATCTGCTCTTGCCCTGCTTCAAGTTGGCCTGGGCGAGAGGCCCGAATCTATAAATGGAAAAGTGGACAGCTCTTCAGAGTGTCCAAGTGTGGGATCAGTTGTCTCCGGGCACTCGGCATGATGGGAGGACGGAGGAATGGGTTGAGGAATATGCGGTCCAGATTCACGCCTACTGAGACTTGACCATGTGGAAGACAGGGTGGTGGTGATGGTGGCAAAGTGACTGGAAGCATTATCTGCTATTTAACCAACAACCTTTTGACACTGCTCTGGGTTTAATAGTGGTGTGCTGCGGTCCCCTAGTAATTGGGACAGGAAGGTCGGGCGAGAAGATGTGGGTGCTTGTTGTGGCCCAATTTCAGCTTGCCCACGGCCTCGGCCTCTGCATGCTCCATCACCATCACGTCCAGTTCCCTGTACTTGCCACGCGACTTGCCCATTTTAAATGGAGGACAATATTTTCCACGTTCACTACAAATGATTGGGCAGCATGGTGGCTCAGTGGATAGCACTGCAGCCTTGCAGTGCTGGAGTCCTGTGTTCAAATCCCACCAAGGACAACATTTGCAAGGAGTTTGTATGTTCTCCCCTTGTTTGCGTGGGTTTCCGCCCGGTTCTCCGGTTTCCTCCCACATTCCAAAGACATACTGATAGGGAACCTAGATTGTGAGCCCCATCGGGGACAGCAACGATAATGTGTGCAAACTGTAAAGTACTGTGGAATATGTTAGCGCTATAAAAAGATTATTATTATTTATTTATTAGTGGCTGAATTTAGAGCGAACTTATATGTGATCCATGTGATGGAAACCACAGTTTTAAATATCTGGCCTGTAGGTAACTATTTTTTTCAGCAAACTGGTGTCAGTAATTTAGCAAACACACTGCAACAAAATTTAAATGGGGCCTGAAATGGCACAATTTTGAGCGCACTGATATGCGCAAAACATACAGGGTGTGGACCCGAGCTCCTGCCGAGAAACCCCGGATATACTCGGTGAGCACCGAGTAGTGGCGAGCATGCTCGATCATCACTAGTAACCATATATAGCCAAATATGATACTAAACCGGGTGCATTTGCCCTGACAATGCCGCATAGCGCCAGTACGCGTGAGCTCCTCCACACCTCTAACCCCTTCCTCACTCTCCATTCTGGCTCTCTTCTTTTTACCCTAGCCTGATGTCAGACCCCGCTATGCCTTGTACCTGCTTCTTCCCATGGGTATGTTATTAGATTATATCTGTTTGCCTTGCAGGGGGTGTTTGTGCCTGTGACCTGAATAGTTGCATGTCTCATAGAGACCAATCCTCGCCATAGTTTGTTTCTTTCTATTGTTCCTCCCTAGGGACACCTAGGGTTGTAGCTTGTGTTTATGAAAACATATACATTTATTAGTAGCTTGGGTCACTCTCATTTTTACTATTCAGGTATTTGCCCTATAGGACTTATTATCGATGAGCTACAATGGAGATTGTGAGCGTGGCTCTTCCATCAAACATCAATGTCTGACCTCAAAATTTGTCTACTTAAAGAAAGAGCAAAAATTGTCACAGACATCTCCAAAATTTAGTAAAAAACCTTCCCAGAAGACTGGGAGCCCCATACAAATGTCTATGGATGTAGGATGGGAGGACAGAAAAGGTCCTGGAGGGGGCACGTACGTTTCTTCAAATATTGTATGTCTCATTCATTTCTAATCCTTTGCTAATTCCCACTGAGACCATGTAGTCCATGATTGTGACTTTTCCTTGTTCTCCCCCAGGTTCTTTACATGTAGGACATTTTACAGCTCGTCTGTTTTATGCCACAGTGGTCTTTGGTCTCACTGAACCCTCAGAGATGGACAAGGACAGACGACACATGGCTGCAGGGATTGTAACACTCGCCCTGAAGATAATCCACCTGATAACGGGAAAGGTGAGAGTTTCATGTGACATCATTATCTCTCTAGAAAGATGAAGGATTATTAGACTCCATGTAGTGATCAGCGATCTCTCACCGTACACAGGAGCACAAGGTAGTGACAAAGATGTCCGATGACAGTGTGACACCCCGTGTGTCCGGAGAAAGGAGGAGGAGCCAGAGCCACAACACAGAGTCCCCGAACTCCCCGATACCCGAGAAGGAGATCCTAGAACTCACCGACAAGATCACTGAGCTCCTGACCGGAGAGGTGACTGCTGGGAGATTATACAGTGTACACTGGAGGATTCTGGATGATGAGAGGAGACTGCTGGGAGATTATACAGTGTACACTGGAGGATTCTGGGTGATGAGAGGAGACTGCTGGAGATTTACAGTGTACACTGGAGGATTCTGGGTGTGAGAGGAGACTGCTGGGAGATTATACAGTTACACTGGAGGAATTCTGGGTGATGAGAGGAGACTGCTGGGAGATTATACAGGTACACTGGAGGATTCTGGTGATGAGAGGAGACTGCTGGGAGATTATACAGTGTACACTGGAGGATTCTGGTGATGAGAGGAGACTGCTGGGAGATTATACAGTGTACACTGGAGGATTCTGGGTGATGAGAGGAGACTGCTGGGAGATTATACAGTGTACACTGGAGGATTCTGGGTGATGAGAGGAGACTGCTGGAGATTATACAGTGTACACTGGAGGATTCTGGGTGATGAGAGGAGACTGCTGGGAGATTATACAGTGTACACTGGAGGATTCTGGGTGATGAGAGGAGACTGCTGGGAGATTATACAGTGTACACTGGAGGATTCTGGGTGATGAGAGGAGACTGCTGGGAGATTATACAGTGTACACTGGAGGATTCTGGGTGATGAGAGGTGACTGCTGGGAGATTATACAGTGTACACTGGAGGATTCTGGGTGATGAGAGGAGACTGCTGGGAGATTATACAGTGTACACTGGAGGATTCTGGGTGATGAGAGGAGACTGCTGGGAGATTATACAGTATACACTGGAGGATTCTGGGTGATGAGAGGAGACTGCTGGGAGATTATACAGTGTACACTGGAGGATTCTGGGTGATGAGAGGAGACTGCTGGAGATTATACAGTGTACACTGGAGGATTCTGGGTGATGAGAGGAGACTGCTGGGAGATTATACAGTATACACTGGAGGATTCTGGGTGATGAGAGGAGACTGCTGGGAGATTATACAGTGTACACTGGAGGATTCTGGGTGATGAGAGGAGACTGCTGGGAGATTATACAGTGTACACTGGAGGATTCTGGGTGATGAGAGGAGACTGCTGGGAGATTATACAGTGTACACTGGAGGATTCTGGGTGATGAGAGGAGACTGCTGGGAGATTATACAGTATACACTGGAGGATTCTGGGTGATGAGAGGAGACTGCTGGGAGATTATACAGTGTACACTGGAGGATTCTGGGTGATGAGAGGAGACTGCTGGGAGATTATACAGTGTACACTGGAGGATTCTGGGTGATGAGAGGAGACTGCTGGGAGATTATCAGTATACACTGGAGGATTCTGGGTGATGAGAGGAGACTGCTGGGAGATTATACAGTGTACACTGGAGGATTCTGGGTGATGAGAGGAGCTGCTGGGAGATTATACAGTGTACACTGGAGGATTCTGGGTGATGAGAGGAGACTGCTGGGAGATTATACAGTATACACTGGAGGATTCTGGGTGATGAGAGAGACTGCTGGGAGATTATACAGTATACACTGGAGGATTCTGGGTGATGAGAGGAGACTGCTGGGAGATTATACAGTGTACACTGGAGGATTCTGGGTGATGAGAGGAGACTGCTGGAGATTATACAGTTACACTGGAGGATTCTGGTGATGAGAGGAGACTGCTGGGAGATTATACAGTGTACACTGGAGGATTCTGGGTGATGAGAGGAGACTGCTGGAGATTATACAGTGTACACTGGAGGATTCTGGTGATGAGAGGAGACTGCTGGGATTATACAGTGTACACTGGAGGATTCTGGGTGATGAGAGGAGACTGCTGGAGATTATACAGTGTACACTGGAGGATTCTGGGTGATGAGAGGAGACTGCTGGAGATTATACAGTGTACACTGGAGGATTCTGGGTGATGAGAGGAGACTGCTGGAGATTATACAGTATACACTGGAGGATTCTGGGTGATGAGAGGAGACTGCTGGGAGATTATACAGTGTACACTGGAGGATTCTGGGTGATGAGAGAGACTGCTGGGAGATTATACAGTGTACACTGGAGGATTCTGGGTGATGAGAGGAGACTGCTGGGAGATTATACAGTGTACACTGGAGGATTCTGGGTGATGAGAGGAGACTGCTGGGAGATTATACAGTATACACTGGAGGATTCTGGGTGATGAGAGGAGACTGCTGGGAGATTATACAGTATACACTGGAGGATTCTGGGTGATGAAGGAGACTGCTGGGAGATTATACAGTATACACTGAGGATTCTGGGTGATGAGAGAGACTGCTGGGAGATTATACAGTGTACACTGGAGGATTCTGGGTGATGAGAGGAGACTGCTGGGAGATTATACAGTATACACTGGAGGATTCTGGGTGATGAGAGGAGACTGCTGGAGATTATACAGTATACACTGGAGGATTCTGGGTGATGAGAGGAGACTGCTGGGAGATTATACAGTGATACACTGGAGGATTCTGGGTGATAGAGAGGAGACTGCTGGAGATTATACAGTTTTACACTGGAGGATTCTGGGTGATGAGAGGAGACTGCTGGAGATTATACAGTATACACTGGAGGATTCTGGGTGATGAGAGAGACTGCTGGGAGATTATACAGTATACACTGGAGGATTCTGGTGATGAGAGGAGACTGCTGGGAGATTATACAGTGTACACTGGAGGATTCTGGTGATGAAGAGACTGCTGGGAGATTATACAGTATACACTGGAGGATTCTGGGTGATGAGAGGAGACTGCTGGGAGATTATACAGTGTACACTGGAGGATTCTGGGTGATGAGAGGAGACTGCTGGAGATTATACAGTGTACACTGGAGGATTCTGGGTGATGAGAGAGACTGCTGGGAATTATACAGTGTACACTGGAGGATTCTGGGTGATGAGAGGAGACTGCTGGAGATTTTACAGTGATACACTGGGGGATTCTGGGGGATGAGAGGAGACTGCTGGGAG